>JASDQU010503889.1:90661-102613 GCA_032191745.1 Picea mariana
ATATGCGGCGATTTCCTGAGGAGTGCAAGCAGCTCCAATGATGATTTCTTCGACGATACCATTTTTAACGGAAATGTCGATTTTGATGGTGGGGGAAATGTTGGCCATATTACCTTCTTCAAAAGTGTCGGGGGCAGGAATGGGATTGTTGAACCAATCTATAGGCCCTGTCGGGATAAAATATTTGGTTTCGACCGCGTAAATGGGGTTTTGGTTAGGAGGCATGAGGACTTCCTGTGGAAAGAAGAGTGCACGATGATGTAGTGCGTCCCAAAGAGAGTCCAGGCGATGTATCTCTTCCAGTATTTCCTCGTCGCATTGGAAACGGCGGGAATATAAGGGATCGTGAGGAGTGATCTCAGTGACAGTGTGGTTTCCCCCTGATGGAGAAGCCGAAGGAGCAATGTTAGGAGATGATGAGGGTTCACTTGACATAAACCATATATTGAAGTACTGAGGGGTACCCGTGGTGGTTGGGTGGAGAGTGTCCGTAGGGGAATGAGTAGGAGAGTTGGGGGGGTTGTGGGGTAAATCCTCAGAGACGTAATTTAAGAACCATGGAGGCGTTGGGAGTGCCTTGGGTTCAGGAGAAATGACATGAAGTCCTCAAGTGACAAGGGAATGTCAAGTATCGCCTCTGTGGGTTGGTGAGGCAGGGTTAATTGACGTTGTCTGTATTCAAGGATCATAGGACACTGGTATGTAAAATGAGCTAATGAATCGTAGAGAGAGCAAGGACATCTCATGCGTTCATTGACTGAAGTGGTGACATAGCAGATGTCAGTGATATTTGTTGGAGAGGACGTAGCAGGGCGTGGGTTGTTCTGGAAATTCTGGCGTACAACGGCTAACGTCTGTTGGAAGCATGGCAGTGCTGGGAAATGATGTGTATAATGGATGTACTCTGAAAAGATATCAAAAGCATATTTGTTTCTCAACCCTTTACTGCTAGAAGGGCTGGTGGTAGTAGTGGAACTAGCAGTATTGACGGGTGTTATGGGAGTTTGATTGGAGGGGATCAAATTTCGTAATTCAGGTAGTGATGGACAGTTGTTGGTTTGGTGGCCCTCTTTTTCACATAGTGCGCAAGGTGGTGGGATGTGTGGAGGAAGGGGAGAGGTGGGCTCCTTCTTCTTTCTCCTGCCCCTAGCTGTAGCAGGGGGGTTAGTGAGTATGGGGGTAGTGGGGGTAAGGATGAGAATCGTCATGGGAAGGCCATCCTGTGGGGGAAGGGATGGTCAAGGGACCATCTCAGGTGGGTGTAAATACCATACTGGGATTGCTAACACCATATTGGGTAGTGTGAGCGTTGCGGCTACCTGAAAAGCTTCTATACCTAGTGGAGGGTAAAAGAAGGGAATTTGAGGGAGGGGTTGGGGGACTGTTTCCCAAACAGGACTATGCCCCTGAGGGGATGTGGATTCATGGACTGTTGGGGTTGATGAGTGCACAGGAGGCTCCGGTGGGAGTGGTTCTGTGACTATTGGGACGTCAGGAATGACTGAAGCCTCCTGAGGAGGACGAGCTTCCTCTGTGTGAGTTCCGTTAGACGATATGATGCACACTTGATTAACAGGATGAAGGAGTGGTGGTGCTCCATGGTACGTCCCTAACAAGGATGGATATTTAAAAATCCTAGGACCCATATTTATGAGAGGAAGAATGTTATAGAGGTTGGTAGATGGGTTAGGCTCATAATGTGAGACTTGGTCAATGGTAACGATCTTCCCATTGTGGGGGAACATCATTTTCCAAAAGACAGAAGATGCCACAGCCTTCATAGCGTACATGTAGCTACGACCGAACAAGATGTTATTATCGAGCGGGGCATCGATAACTTCGATGTCTATGAGAATAGTCTTGCCCCCGAGTTCGACGGGGACATTTTGAAAGAGCCTTTCAGGAGAGGATGGTCGTCCGTCATAAGCTCTTAATGTGATGGCGGAGGGTATGAGTTCTGGGGAACCAAGTTTCTGCCATACTGTTTTGGACATAATGCATGTGGATGCACCTTCATCGATGATACATCGATGAACTATGATGTTCCGTATTTTTACTGGTATTTGAAAAGCGATCAAGGCAGGAAGACGAGGTTCGCCACTGTTAAGATCAAAGGTGATGAGTTGAGTATCCGCAGGATTGACTGCCCCCAAGGCAGAAAGTAATGATTTCCGCTGAGTGGAATAAGTCTGGAGGACTTCCAAGACTGACATGGTAGCCGGGGATTGCGCTAAGTCATCTACCAAGCTATAGTTGTGAGCTGCTCTAGCCTGCGGGTTGTGGACATTCCTGAGCAAGGGGATGCGAGGGATGAGAAGTGGTGATTCAGCGGAAGGGAGAGGGATCACTAACGGGGGTCCTGTTGGTGTAGGGTTTGTCTCTAGAGATATGGGGGTAGACTCAGTGGGTGCATGATACTGCCGATTACGCGTTTGTAGAAGGATTTCTTCCTCACTGGTGAGGAGAATTGTTCACTTTGCTGGATTGTTGGGGTTGTGGTATTGGCCCACCTGAGGTGGGGGATGTTGCATGTCCTATTGGGTGTTTATCACACCTTGATGTGGGATAGGATTTTGCAGTACGGCGGGAGGGGGTTGTTGCGCGTATTGTTGTGGTGCCTGCTGAGGGGCAGGTTGTGCAGGAGAAGGGGGAAGGCTCCCAAAGTCTTTCAACCGCTTGAAATCAGCGATTTGGGGTAAATGGTGAGTGTAATGACTGAACTCACCACAAAGGGCACAAGGGAAGATGTTTTTGACATTATTTCTCCCTTGGCATTTGTTGTTATTTCCCCCTTGGGGGTTTTGGTTCCCCTGGTTCTGGTTGCCCCCAGCGGGTTGGTGCTGTGGGGGTTGATTCCTGCCTTGACCTGGGTTGTTGTTATTCCTGTTCCGTCCTTTCTTCTTGGCATTTTTCGATGGATGAGTTAGGTTGGCTATGTTCAACTGTTCAAAATTTTGGTATTGTTGAGCAGCAGAGGGTTGAACAAAATTTACCCCCGCATTAGGATGTGGGGGAGCCATGGGTTGTGGAGGACCAGGAAATGGGAAGTATGGATTTTGTGGTGGTACTGATCCATAAGGTACATAGGAAGGCATAGTGCTTTCACTAGTACTATAAGTTGATGTTGAGGGAGTACCACTGTTTGTGGGAATAGGTGGATGTATGGGAGGTGTCAGTGGTGGTCCACTGATGGGTGGAGGTATAGCAACAGGGTATGGCTGTTGATAAGGGGGTGGGGGGTAGTAAGAAGCGCCCCCATATGTCAGAGGGTATTGAGGTGTTCCATACATCGGTGGTGGTTGTGGTTGTGGACCATGGTGTGTGGTAGCACCTATTAGTCTGTCTGTTGAGTGAGACATCCCAGGTTTGTCTTGGCCAAATGGCACAGGTTTTGGAAGATCAGGAAGTACCGTGTATAAGTACCCTGACTATGCGTAGATGAGGTCATACTGTTGGGCCTTATTGATGGCTTCTTCTTCAAATTGTAGGAAGGTGGAAGCTACATCCTTTCCAAGGAGAGAGACAAGTGATCTAAGAAACCAGTCGAGACACTGTTGCTTGGTGGTTTATGCTTTACACAAACTACGTCGCCTACACCACTCGTGAATGTGGTCAACGATGTGTGTGGCTAAGGTTTGTTTGAAGTTAGAAAGTAGTTCTAGACCATTTTCATGGCGAATGGGTAATTGGAAGAAGGTTAAGAATGCTTTGGCCAATGACTCAAAGGTTGTGTGGGACCCCGATTTTTCTTCAACATACCATTTAGCCGATGGGCCAGTGAGTGTGCGTTGAAATAATCGTACTCTGATGGAATAATCCATAATGCTGTTGGAGGAGCACCATAGGTGAAAGGTCATGATGTGGTTGGCAGGATCATCCCCTGCCTTTCCTTCAAACTTTGGTATATCTGAAGGTATTTTTGTTGGCATTGCAGGCCATGTGGCATCATGAAATATAGGATCATTGGTGAGTTTAGTGAGATCCGGTATGTTGAGAGAGGCTAAATATGGCATATGTAGTGGGGGGGGGAGGGTTAGCTCCGATCATGGTGTGTTGTGAACCTGACCCTTGATGGGGACTAGGTGGGTTAGTGCTCCCTCCTTGAGAGGAAGTGGGTCCCCCGCTTCCGTGTAAAGGAGAGCGAGTGAATGGATGACCTTGGGAAGTTGACCCAAGTAATGTAGAACCAAGCAAAGCTGATCCTAAGATAGTAGCACTCGCAGGAGTGTGTGAAGGAGGTATCGATGAGAGGGTACGACCAAATACTCCCCCTAAGATAGGAGGGAGGTTAAGCAAGTGTCGTGAATGATGGGGGTTCTGTGGTTCCCCTATGATGTCAGAATTTTTGTGTGAACGTGTGCAAAAAGTGGTGAGAGTAATATAGAAACCAAAGTCTTTGTTGTGACCGTTTACACAATATATATATCCAAATCAAACTGTAATCATATGTGCATCATACATAAAATGTGAAAGAAACATATATATGTGAGTAAGATGGTTTTTGTCCGCGTGGGGGAATCAAAATAAAGCAAATGCTCGTGTCCTAGAAGACGTAACGTCCTTCCTCTCAAATAGCACTGGACCTTCCAATAGGACTCAACAGTGGGGTCTAAAGTCATTGGAAGAGAAACTAGTGAAGGATGAAATAATTGATTATAATGAGGGGTAAAGGGGGCATATCCCAAAAGAGCTGGTGATATTTCCCAATAGCCACACAAAATCCAATCAAGGTGCAATTGCAGCCCACAATTGCCACCTAGGTAGATGTCCTAAAGTTGGTCACTAGGTACCTCGGTCAAAGTGCGACATTTAGATTTTCAGCCTAAGAAATGGGTCACGGGCTGGATCCCGTCCAAGAGGTGGGTGCCTCAAGGGGGGACANAAATGGGTCACGAGTTGGATCCCATCCAAGAGGTGGGTGCCTCAAGGGGGGATGCACAGAAAAACAAGACCTCGACCTTCAACCCTTCACGGGTATATCCCTACCTTATGGTGATTGGAACACTTGACTTGGAGGATTTGAAGTTCCCTATTTGACAACCTCTATGTTTTGACAATGTGAGAACCAGATAACGGGGTTTTATTTGGATTCCTATCCCCGAAATCCTACCTAGACTAAAAAATTTATTTTGGCACCTCCTGTGGAGGAAAAATTAGTGAGTTTTTAGAAAGTTTTTAGATGTATTTGTTTTGTGACGCTGGGGGTGAAAACCAACCTCGTTTGATTAAAAGTGGGAGTGGATAGTCCTGTCAAGAAAAGATGGGGTATTTTCGGAATCCCTTTGGAGGAAACTTACTTAGACCTCCACGTTTCAAGAAGAAGATATGTGAGTGATGAGTGAATTTTGTGTGTGAGTGACAGTGTGCCAAGTTTTAGCTAATTAGATGTCACCTTGCTGCATGTGGAATTCTCTTGGTCCTTTACAAGAGTTTGATTACCTAATTAGCTAGATGTCTTTGGTACAACCTTGCGTAATTCAAAATCCCTAGGAAGATAGCATGTGGACATGTGGGTATGTTACTATCCTTTATCTCCTTATGGCGATGTAATCTAGAAAAAGCATGAAACTATCCTAGATTGAACATGTGGGCATGTATGGGCCCGTTACAAACCTTTAAACTCTCCTAGTGTTTTGATCTAAGAAAGCAACAATTTCTAACACTATCCTATTTTTGTAGCATGTGGGCATGTATGGGCCCGTTACAATATTAAGATATGTTGGAAAAAGAAAACTAAGAGGGGTCCCAAGAAGGGTCGTTGTCCTCTCCTAAAGGTTTCAAACTTTGTTAAGGGAGATGAGATTGTTTTCACAATCTTTTTCTGATTCTCAAGATCGCTTGGAGGCGCGAGAGAAGATCATACTCAACGATTGTTAATTCAACTTCGAGTCCGAAATGTGAGTTAGATGTGATTAAATATGATTTTCCACTTATGTTTGTAAGTCAAAACAATCCATCCATGTGGCAAAAAGCAAAGAAGGGAAATTGATTTTTATCCTCCTAAGTGCCTATGTGTGTTTTAGACTAACCCCTTTATATGATGAGGGGACTAAGTGTAATGTGGCTTTAAAACATTTTTGACATCATTTTTGAGAAGGCATATGGCCTTCCCCACATCCCAAGAACTTACAATGTGAAATTTTGTTCAAATGCGTGGCCCCTAGTGTACACAGAAGCACACAGAGCACAGGCGCGCGAACAGAGATGAGTCAGAAAGCGCATGCATGCAGAGAAAGGTTGTCGCTTAAGTGCATGCGCACACGATGCACATCTATGGGGTATAATACCCGTGCACCTGTAAAAAATGACCGAGAAAGAAAATCTAGATGGATTTCTCTCAATTCTCCTATGAATTGACTGGTTAGCAGGTCAGCAGAGGCCAGTTTGTGCACCTGCAAGTTAAACAAACTAAAAGAAGAGCAAAATAAAACCAAATGAGGGAGGAATTTGATACCTTTCCCCAGTGGAATCGCCAATCTGTTGCACCCTTTTTTTCACCTTGGTGAGCAAATAAGAGGTTCTTACATGCCCAGTTGGGTCTTGCTGAGCATGAAAGATGTAGAGGAAAGAGTTAGAGAAAGAAAAACAAAACTATAAGCAAGAATTAAACTAATACAAACTAAAATCATAAACAAAGGGTCATAGAGATAAAAAACACAAAAATACCGATATCAGCAATGTTTTTAGGCTGATCTATTGATGAAATCAAAGCACCAAGAAGAAAGGGGACTATGAGTCCCTTCTTCCTCCAAGGGAAGGCTCTTGGACCCTCACAAGCTTGCTCTCCTTACAACAAGAAAATGAAAATGGTGATGAAAGAACTCCTTGCACATCCACTCAATGGAGAGGTGGATTTCTCAATGAAATGGTGCCAATGTGTTCTTGTCAAGGATGGATTCCTTAAAACAATCTAGGCAGCATAACATTACATGAAATTCCTTGAGAAAATGAGGTTCATTCATGGATTTTTATAGCATTGCTTTGGGATTTTGTTGAACTACTTTGTAGTGTGAAGAGAGGCCATTTAGGGCATTATTAGGTCTTTGACCAGCCCACCATTCGGATTCAGCTCAGATTTGAGGGTCAAATCGGCTTGGGAGCTGATCCATAAGTGGTTGGGAGGCCGACCATTTCAATAAATGCGTCGTTTAGCAGGTGTGCGGCTTTTTGATCTATCAGTCGCGCATCGTGCGTCTGTGCGTGCTATTCACATTTCTGTTACGCGCATGCATGCGTGCGCCGAATGTCTGCAAGGAGCCCTTCAATTTTTTTTACTACTTTGTATAGTATTTTGCCCTTTTTGAATGCTGTGAGATTAATTCATTGGCCATGAATGAATTCATTACTATTTGACGATGCTGAGTTCTTGTAACCATGTGCTGACGAAATTTCAGTGATAACAATATGAATCATAATTCTCATCTAAATAATATTTGACATGTGCATGATCATCATCTCTGATAGGTGGAAGAACAAAAGTTTTTGCATGTGGCTATTGAGGTACATGCGATACACTTTCCTCGAATTGGACACTATGCTCAACAATGAACCAGTCTAAGGAAATATCAATGAGTATGTATCCCTTCAAACTGTCGAGGTATCCAACAAAGATACACTTTGTGATTTTTGGATCAAGTGCCTTCCTCTTCTTAGAGGGAATCATGGCCCATGCATGTGAACCAAAAATACAGAAGTGAGTCACTTCTGGTTTGAGTCCACTCCAAGTCTCATAGGGGGTCTTATCTTTGATATATTTATGGGGAGATGTGTTTTGGATGTAGGTTTCACAATTAAGTGATTCATCCAATAATCTATGTGGAAGTGAATTTACATGTAGCATGCAAGATGCCATCTCTTTTAGAGATCTATTTTTCTACTCAACAACTCTGTTTTGTTGCAGAGTATAAGGAATAATGTTCTGCAACTGAATCCCAGTCTCATGACAAATAATTTGCATCTCATGGTTGACATACTCTACCTCGTTATCTGTTTGGAGGAATTTGATTTTCTTTCCTGACTGTGTCTCAAAAAGGGCTTTGAAATCTTTGAGGTGTTTAAAGACCTCTTACTTATTCCTGAGAAAGAAAATTCATGTGAAGCATGAGAAATAATCAACAAAAATGAGCACGTACCTTTCTTTATTGATTGATGGGTGTGGAAAAGGTCCCATGAGGTCACTATGGATCAGATGTAAAGGAACAAAATCCTTATGAGTCTTTCCTTTGTCGAATTTCTCTTGAGGGTGTTTTCCAAGAACACATCCCTCACAAATTCCTTTGGAGAAGTGGATGTCAGGTAGACCATCAACCATTCCCTTCTTTCTACGTTGTTGCATATGTCTGAAGTTTAAATTCCCAAACCTTTCATGCCATATCCTACTTCTTTCATTAGCATGGGTAAGAAGTAATGAAAAATTTGGTTCAATAAATTCAGAAAATGTGTAGAGTCTATATTGATGATTTACCTCATCGGTAGCAACCCTAGAATTGGTTTTTGTGTCAAAGATATCCATTGCATTAGGTGTGAATATGACTCTCTTTCCAATGTCGTATTTTTTCATCTAATACACGGAGAGAAGATTGATGGAAAGTTTGGGAACATGTAGAACATTCTTGAAGCTTCCATTTGTGAGTTCAATTCTTCCTTTGTTGGTGACCTCGACTAGATATTTGTCTCCCATCGAAATAGGAGGACCTTTGCATGCATCCATTGAATAATAGAATCCTTTTGTGGCTACCATGTGGTGTGATGCACTTGAATCTATGATCCAAGAATTGAGAGAGGATTTGATGGAAATCAAAGCATGGCTAGAATTTCCTTTCTTGGGATTCTGATCTTCTGGCTTCTTCTTCTTGGCACCCTCAGGGATGCGATCTCCTGGGTTGTTTTTCTAGAGTATTTGGGCCATTTTATCTATCTGTTTCTGCATACATGCAGATTTTGGATGGAATCATTTATGGAAGTAAGTGCATTTCTCCCCTTTTCTTCCCTTTCCACCTTTGGATCTGGAGGCATTGTTGAACTGTTTTGAGTACCCTTCCTTCTTTGTATTTGCATGTGCTTTCCTTTTTTCTTTGTCTTTATATTTCTGATATTGATTATCACTACTATCTTGGATAGTAAGTTCATGTGCCTTTGGGCCTTTGATTTTTCCCATATTCATGAGCTTGCTCTACTCTTGTGTCAGAGACTCGATAAAGGCCTCAAGAGAGGGCATCGTCCAGGTGGCTCTAGAGGCAAGCCTAACTGAATGAAATGTAGATATAAAAACTGAGTATTCTAGACCAAGTTTGGAGATAATGGTAGGAACCATTTGTTTCTCCTCCTTATATTTATCAACAATTCAAGTCTTGAGTTACGACAACAAATCCTTATATTTGGTAAGGAAATCTTGGAGATTGTCGAAGGTTTTTGGATCCAAAGTGAGCAATTCCACCTCGAGCATGTGTTCCCTCATCTCATCTTGTTTTCCAAAAATCCCTTCCATGGTGGTCTGGGATTCATTGGGGGTTTTATAGGAGGATATGTGAATGAGTATTTCAAGACAAATGATATTGCAAATAGTTCCAAATGCTTCATCCATTCAATTTAGATACTTGGATTTTTCTATGGTTGATGTGAGTTATGTCTCTGTTTTCATGGTTAAACTGTATAATCCTCTACCTCGAAGATGCATTATCATTTTCTCCTTCCATGCAAAGAAATTTTATGGTGTAAGAATGAATTCTTTTGGAAATTCCATTTTTTTGTTGTCTTCAATCTTCGGTACCTACAAAAATTTTTGTTGGATTTGATACCATGTAAATGTGTTGAACCTGCACATAATATATCTATCTAGCAAATGACATGCACAATTTGCAAATAAAATATGAGAAAATAGAAGCAGGAGAGAAAGAATGGAAGAATTCTCATTAACCAAATGAATGAATAATAATTTACACATGATATACTCTGTATAACATAACTAATGCACATTGGAGGAGAATAAAATGTGCCATTGTGGTGGTATATAGAGAGTGATATGGACACACACCAGCAGTTACGGGAGTAAACTTCCATGTAGTCTAGTCTCTCAGGTAGTTACGGGAGTGAACTTCCACTTAGTCTAAGTTAACTAGTCTCTTAGTCTTCAGTTAACTAACTGAAACAAAGTGAAGTGAGGAGGAGATTGGGGAATCATGAGTAATGCACTAGTCTGGTGATAATACCAAAGAAAATGTGCATTAGCTGGTGACGATACCAATTCTACATGGTGATGATCCTAATTTAGCATCTAGACTCCACTCAATTGATCAAACTGAAGTGTGAAATGAAGAGAATATTCTCCTAGAGGAATATTCTCCCTAAACTATAGGAGACTAAATAATGACTAATAAACATAGGGAAAACATTAGGAAACATAAATACTAGGTGTGTGTAAAGTATCTCCAACATATGTATCCTTGTGCTTCATGTGGAATTGATAACCATAGTATGGTGAAATTTCAAAGAAGACAATCCTTGCAACAAAGCCATCCCAGAAGAAGACCAAAAGCATAGGTCATTTTCCAAGATAGAAGAAAAGGGGGGATTACAAGAAGGGATTGTGGTTCCAACATGGGAACAAGAAACTATGCTCTTATTATCGTAAAGGTGGACACGAGATAGAGAAGTGTTGGACACTTTATCCACACTTATGTTTGAAGTAGAACCAGGAAGATGTAAGGGCACTTACAAGAATATAGGTAGCAACCCCAACTGGATTTAATACTCTTACTAAGAGACTTGAGAAATAATTGTTCTTAATGGTTGGTCTTAACAGTGTAATGTATCAAGAAATCAAGGTATGGTTAATGGACAATGGCCCATATCTCCACATGACATGATTGAGGTTGGTGTTCCTTACTTTCTTAGAAATAGACACAAATTTCTATGTAGGATATGGAACTAACACCGGACAAGAAGTAAGAGGGTTTGTATATGTAGGATTCCGACTCTAGTAGAGAGGATTTATGGAAATAGATCATATGCTATATGTTCCATATTTGAAAGTAAAACTACTCTCAATTTCAACTTTCGAAGATGAAGGATATGTAGTTGCATTCTAGGATGGATAGGTAATTGTTTATTCAAAGTAAGATACTCAAGACACAAAAATAGTGCTTGGTGTTTGAAAGAAGAGGTTGTATAGGTTACTGGGAAGACCTATAATTGGATCCAATGGTTTCTTGGATTCAACATCATATTCAATGTCATATTCAACATCAAAATCAAATGCATTGTCAGAGGCAAGAAGTTGTGAGACTCCTTCCAGTACTAAGGGAAGAATGAGTCCATGAAGAAGCCACATATCTTTGTCCCTGGATAGGTATCAAAAGATTCTATTTTGGAAAAATATTGTAAACATGTATATTTGTAAATAACAAAGTTTGTATGTGTATGTAAATACCTTCTAATTATATTTCTATTGTTGTAATAGAGGGCTTGTTAGCCACTCCTAGAATTTTAAGAGAGAGGAATCTTGTAGGGATTTCTATAAAGCCACTTTTTATGGAATTTTAAAGAGTGAGAGGAATATTGTAGGGACTTGTAAAGCCTTTTGACAATAGTGAAGACAATAGTAATTGTCTTATTATCATCTAATGAAATGCATTCCTATGGATAAAATTTCCTAATTTATCATTCTAAATTACCGAAGGTGAAGGAATGGAAGAATGCAAGCAGTTGGAGCATGCAAATCAAGAGAGAAAAGAGCATCATAGTAATGTAAATATTCCTAGAAATGGTAAAGAAATAGTCTTCTTAAAGATAACAGGTAAATACTTTGAAAAGATGTATACTTTATACTTTGAACATCTTCAATATGCTATGTCATGTTAATGTAGATTTATACCTTGGGCAGAAGCAAGTCAAGCAGTATAGATGTTTGTGGAGAACATGTTTAGGGTTTCTTTCAAGGTTGGAGAGAGGAAA
>JASDQU010503889.1:102713-127162 GCA_032191745.1 Picea mariana
GTACTGTATTTCCTTGTTTGTTGGCAGGTTTCTGACCGACTGTTCCTTGTTCCCTACACACACTCAACAAAGTATTTCAGCTATCACTCTGTTCTAACTTCATACTTTGGGGGGCTCTCTGTTACACATTATTTTCATCGTCCCTATGATCGTTAATGATGTAAACCTATATGTTGCCTTTAGAGGGGTTAGTGGCCTGAGTTCCTAAAGAGAGAAGGGAGAAGAACTTTTCCTGAGAAAAGAAGTTGCATTTTCCTATGTAAAAACCTTATAAAAAAGGATGTTCGCATGTTTCTATATAGGCAGGGTGCGAGAATGACCCATTCTCGCAGGTTGCACTATAGCTAGGGTGCGAGATGTTCGTAGGTTTCTCTATAGCTAGGGTGCGAGAATGCCTACACGTGGGAAAAATGAGCGTTTTCTTGAATCTTCTAGAAGGAGCAACTTCTATGGTGAGGTGGCATCCGAATGGTTTGGATCTTACTTTCTTTCATGATTTAGTGGGATCATCCTAACCTCCTCACCTTATCCTCTTCAAATTATAAAAGGAGAGGAGTTCTCATGGAGAAAGTGAGCTTTGTTGTTTCTTGATCTTGTTAGCTTTGGTTGGCTTGGAATTATTATCTTGATTGGAGTGGCTTTGAGATTTTCTTTGTCAAGATAGATTGTGAATATCATCAGATCTATGCTCTCAGAATTATTGGAGTCAAAGTGTGTGGGGAGCGAAGGACAGTTGGAAGGGACCGTACGAAATCAAGGCAATGGTTGTAATCTCTCTTTCACATTTAATATGATACAGTAATATTTCCCTTTCCCATAAAGTTAATTCCACTTTATTATATAACTCCTTTATCATATACATAGATTAATTGTTGAATAGATTGTGCTTTCTTCACTTTGGTTGGTTTGTGTTGTCTTGGTCTTGGCTGCATGAGAGCACTGGAGCGAAGCGGGAGCAACAAAGACCATAGGAAGCGACAATAAGGTATGTTCTTTGTTCTTGCCTCCTATTTAATTCAATGGTTAAAATCTAGGGAAAGAGTCATGTTCTGTCTTGCTTTGTTCTAGATCCGGGTGGATCTAGGGAGATCGGTTTGTGTCCGCACTTATGGATTTATCCAATAAAAACTATCTAATAAAGCAAATTCTATCTATCCTACAACAACAATAAGACTTTATTCTAGTCTATGAAAGCAAGAAACTATATCTATGAAAATAGGAAAACTATCTTTTAACCTATGACAATTCAAATATATTGTTGTTGGTTGTGTGAATGTCTTCGATGTCGGATAATATCTCGATGGCACTTGACAAAAAAGGACAATTCCAATGGTATAAGCTCAACACTAATCTCAATGGCAAAATGAAATGTGTGGAGTAAAGAATCCAATGAAAACTTAGCCATGACAAAAATAATGTTAAATACCCTGCATATTCATGTACAAACCATCAACAACATAATGAGATCATCATTATTCTTCTACACTATGTAAGAAAAACTATATTCAACAATTAACTAAGAAATGTAATTGCATTTTAATTCTAGGAAAGGAGATTGCATAAAATGAAACTACACTATGTCTATTCTAACCATTCAAACTACAATAAAGAAACGACTAAAAATAGAAATTAAAAATCGATATTAAAAAGTAATCTAACAATTATATTAACCAACAACTAATTAAACAAGTTCTATATAAAAATAAGATGAGCAAGCTATGATTGAAAACCGGAATTAAATCTATCCATCCATCAATCTTTGTCAAAAGAAAACCCAAATTAAAAACTTTGTTCTATCTAATTAAAAGTCTGTCTTAAACTTAACTGTAAAATCATAAAAGAAAGCATAATCTAATTGCATATGGTGTTAGTATTAAGAGAGAGATACTTGCAAGTCTTTTCTTAGTCTATAAAATCAATGCATGCTAATATGTATCAATATCTAACCTACAAAACAATTAAAACAATTAAGCTACAACAAACTAGTTAGCATAATAAAAAACATACATGTACAGGAAAATAAAAAGAGTAATTAAATTAAGAAATGCATAAATAAACATGAAGACAGTTACCAGACTGTTGGTGGCCCCCCCAACAACTGGTGGCTACTTCCTACGAGCACACCACGAGCTTAATAAGTAAAATTCACCATCAAAACTTGAAAACGCAGTTCTGGCATAATTCTGGCAATGTAAAATATCAAAAACAGAGGAAAACAAGTTTGTCTCCGATACAATAGTTATTCTACTTGCTTATGCTACTTAACGATCATCTAACCATCCTAGTAGTATTTATAAGCTTAGATACCAACTGGTCGACCAGAGGACGGTCGAACCACTTCTAAATTTGGCAAATTACAATAAATGATGCCCTAACTAATAAAACAAAGCAAGCCAATAATCACCCTCTTTGGACAGCTGAAATTGAGTTGTCTAGAGCTTAGTCGCTAGAGGGGGGCAAGGATAAACAAAAATCATGTGCTTGATTTGTCCATCATTGGCCACCAATACCTTAATCATCAAGTCACCCTGCGTGTTTGTGAAATACACAGTGCTGGACAAAGTGTTGGATTGAGTGCCGGAACGAGTGCCGAATCAAGTGCTGGATCAAGTGTCGAAACTAGAAACATAGTGTGTTTTTTCTCTGTAACACCAAAAAACGTGAATTGGCTCTTAGAAATCATAAAACATGATGAATTATACTTGATTCAATCATTAAACATGAATGACACATACCTTATGGTGATCATACCATTTTATCATGAAATTCTTCAAAAAGCTCCTTTAAAGTATGAAAAACACATATGTACATGTGGAAAAAGTGTATAATAACCTTCATGAAAGTGATCATATCTCAGGCCCAACATTACCACCACACTTACGATTTTGCATGTCCCACTACAAACAAAAAGAATTCACTCCTCGTGACTAGGCTTGCTAAGGAGGATCAACTTTGGAAGCCTCTCCTTCTTGTTGTGTAGACTTAGCCTTGTGCCTCTTGTGTTGCTTTAATTGTGCTTTGAGGTTGCGGTTAGATTTAGTCATTTCATCAACCAACCACTGAAGGGATTTGACCTTTTCCTGAAGGACTGCATTGTCATGATGAAAGTGTACATCTACTATCTTCCTCTCTTCCAACTGTTGGATAAGCTGATGGTTTTATTTTTGTAGTTTCTCTAGGTTGGGACAGAATCGATGATCTCTAAGGAAGGCTTAGATCCTTTGAGGGATGTGGACAATCTATCAGTTTTAGTATCTAAAATGGGCATGGGTGAAGTAGGAGTGATGGGAGATCAGTAAGGTGAGGTAGGTTCTTATTTTTTTTTTCCTTAGTGGCTCTAATCCATCTGCAGAGAATTCCCTAGGTTTCTTATGAGGGCTCTCAAGGTTGAAGGACACTTGGATGGGATCCGAAGCAGGTGGAGGTTTTGCATAAGGCTAGATTCTTGTGTTCCAGGCACTCTTTCGAAAGGGTCCCTTACCAAATTGATTGACTCCCCTCTTGTTTGTAGGAATGATGGGAAATTCTTGCTGCATTACTTCTTGGAGATTTTTAGGTGTATGATCAAGAGAGAGTGAAGGAATTGGGGGGTCGACAATGGACTTCTTTTGGTCTTTTCTCTTGGTCCATTTACCTGATGAAGAAGTAGGGATATCAACAAGATTTTGGTATTTTTCTGGAAAAGAGAGGGTTTGTGCAAGGGGGTTTGGGGTTCTTGGAGAGAGAGGCTTGGATGGAGAGATAGTTTTTAGGCTAAGCGGATTTTTGTCGGTCTTAACTATCAAGTGAGGGTTTGCAAATTGGTAGATAAAGGCATCCCAATTTTTCCCCTGTTTCTCTAACTCGGCTAGAACACAGAGCTTGATCAAGCCATGGTGGAAGAGACTATTGTGGGGATTAGTCACATTTTTCCTCACTTGAGAGGACATCTTCTCCAAGATTTTGAGAAAATAGAAGGGGAAGTTCAAGGATTTGTTGAACAGAAAATGAGCGGCAATCTAAAATGGCAAGCTTTGAAAGTCGAGTATCTACCTTCACATGTAATTAACCTTGTGATGACGATGATGGGATTAACCAATTCTACCTTTATCCACTCCTTAGCATACCCCTTTTCTCCTAAAATTCTCTCGAATTCGAGCTTAAACACCCTGTTGTAACTTGAGCACGGCAATTGGTGGTTTTTGAACCATCTATCTCCCATTCTTGGGAGCTTTGTTGCAGTAGAAATGGACTCTTCTGTGAATTCAAAGGTGAGAGAACCTACATGTGTTGTCTTACCATCGAAACCAACTGCAAATTGCATAGAGAGGCCATCATCCTGGCCCTGCAAGCTAGATATAAATGGCTCCTAGTCTGCGCGCAAAAACACTCCTATGCACTGTGAAAATTCAGGAATGGTGAACAAGTCTACATAGGAGGAGGGTTCGTATCTCCTGGGCATTGTGACAAAGGTGGAATTCACCAAGAAATGGCGTAATCAAGCCAAGCAGTGGCATGGATTGAGCATAGGTCGAATGTGTTTTGGACAAAGGACGAGATGGCAGAGGTTGGGCGTGATTTCTTAACACACAGGAGAGAAAATGGAAAGGGAAAATGAGATAATAGAGTGCCCAGAACGATTTTGGATGCACTTAAGGTGGAATACGTTGCACACATGTGTGCACGATCTTCCATGTGTGGGAAATTCAAAATCGATGGCAAGCTTTGGGGCAATGTAATGGTGCGTATTTAGATCAATGTCCAAGTCTTTTAACTTGGACATTTGATCATAAACATATGAAGCATCTTTTAATCAATGACTGAAATCAATTTAATTGAATGTAAGTGAATTCTAGTTACCTAGAATCTAGGACAATTATTGGTGTGTAATTCACATGGCACCTCATTCGACACCTCATACGACACTTCATTCGGTACCTCATACAATACTTTATCTGGTACCTCTGTGTTAAGTGCATTTTCACCTATTATAATGGATAACCTGCAACTTTGAAGTGTTTTTGAGAATCACAGTAGTTAATGAGTAGAGGAAAGATGCTCCATGCTCACTCAATCTTCTTTCATATGAAATATAATGTCAAAAACCTATAATGAACAAGTTATAGAAAGCATACAATGTATTGTCAAACCTACAATATGCAGCTTGTAATGAAACGATAAACTGAGAAAGAGTGGTTTGTTAAGTATGTGTTCAGTAATTTGTAGCACACGGAAGTTAAGCATTTCAAAAATAACATGACTATCAATGTAATAACCTGTATCATAAAAATAATACAAAAAATCTTGCAAAGATCTACTTATCTAGGAAATGATCATTTCTCAGCTCATGAACCCCTCCCCCACACCTAAGTATTGTGACACCTCACAATCAAAAGTATAGGAAACTAGTCAGTATCCCCCAATAGCTGAAGATTTATAGTATGTCAAGTGTAAAGATAAAACTTCACATCTTGGTCTGATGAGACAGTTAGAAAATGGCCCCACCTATAGGATAACAGATCCTATATATAGATAAGAAGAGGTAGGAAAGAGAGTTTCAAGATAGTCTTAGAGTTATTTCCCAATGGAAAGTTTATGAGATTCATTAACCTTAGCTTAACCACACATACTCCATGTCATCTTTGTCTGCAAGTAATGTCATACATCAGGACAAGTTTAATTTTATGATTTATTTTTGTCAGATTACCATCCTCGCTAGGTAGATTTCCCCGCTACCAGCAAGCTTGTTTAGTACTCCGACAGGTTTACTTAGTCATACCACAGTCCAGTACCTGCTTCTAGCAGACCTTTTCAGTATCCCAGTGGGTTATCCTCTTAAACCCTCAGAGACTGGCCCTCCATCCTTTAATATTTTAGTATAAGATTGCTTATGCAAGAAGATGGGGGAACAACTATGAAAACAACTTTTTCTTTATTTTTTTTGCAATTGGGATGGTATTTATGTTAGAGGATGACTTTTTGTTATATTATTAGTGATTTTCCCGATGTAAGGGATACTTAAGAGGACGTGGCCTATCTAAAGATATGATATAATCAAGCTATTTAGTGTGTATTTGATGGTACCATTGAGAAAGAACATAAAGGCATCTCTAGGCTCAACTTACTTTATTCCTTGTAGTTATTGTGATGTTTCCATGACTAACCACTAATTAGAATTCCTTATTACTCTTTGATAAAGACACTTGACTCACTTACTCAGGTTTCTTGGAAAAACTGTACGAGAGACCTCTAGGCTTGATAGTTGTGGTATCACTTCCTTATACATCGGTGAAGAGTTTCAAGAGAAACTACTTTAGAATGACTTAAAAAATGAGAATGTTTGCAAAAATATGGCTAACTACAATAAGCCAATATTCATTTGATGCTTTAACAGACACAAAATTCAAGTATAACAATGTTTTGAAGAAAGATCCTTGAAACTGTGTACTCCGGAGAAATAATTACATACAGAAACCTCTAGAGTTGCCTTATTAACAAAATTCAAAAACTATTATCATATGTATAGTAGGAAATTCAGAAATTTTTTCAAGAACAAGGGGGGACTTCCCTGTCTACTAAGGCTAATGCCTTGTTAGTTGACATGACCTATAGAAAATCTTCTCTAGAAATGGGATTATGATAAAATTTAAGTTGGTGTCCATTTACCACAAAGGAGACTTGTCCATTGTCAATTGTTTTAATTTTTACAGCTCCATTGTCATAAACAATGTCTACTTCATAAGGGCCCAACCAATGGGTGGTAAGTTTTCCTTTGAAGGTTTTGAATCGAGAATCAAACAATAGGGCCCAATCTCTAGGCTGGAAGTGCTTCTTCTTAATAAACTTTTCACGCCACTTGCTCCTCTGGTTCTGGACTAATATTGTCCATTGGATGGAATCTTGTCTGATTTCATCCAACTCATTTAGTTGTAGGGATTGTTTCTTTTGAGCCTCATCCAATTTCAATCCTAAATATGTGGCAATACGAAAGGTCCTTACTTGGAATTCTATAGGTAAAAGTACTTGTTTCCCGTACACTAGCTCATAAGGGGTATGTCCAGTGGTATTTCTCCAAGTAGTCTGGTATGCCCACAAAACCTCTGGGAGCCTATCAGCCCAATCCTAGTGATGTAGCTAAACAATCTTGGTCAAGATGGATTATAGAACTTTGTTTGTGGATTCTACCTGTCCATTGGCTTGCGGGTGGTATGGAGAAGATTTACAGTGTTTAATCCCATATTCTATGTTATCTCTTTCATAATCTTGGAAGTAAATTGAGTGCCTTGGTAAGTAACAATTTCACGAGGGACACCGAAGTGGGTAAATATCTCTTCTTAGATAAATTCAACAACAAACTTCTTTGTGGCTCTGAATAGGGATTTTTCCTCTACCCATTTGGTGACATAGTCAATACAAACCAAAATATAGTTCTTCCTATGGGACATGGGTGAAATTGGTCCTACAAAGTCAAGGGGCCATTTTTCAAAGGGTTCTATCATAACTTGGGCCTACAGAGGAATTTTTTTAGATGACGTAGGTCTTCCTATCCTTTGGAAACTATCACAACTTCTCACATACTTGGAAACATCTTTGGAAATGATACGACAATAGTAACCTGAATGTAATACCTTATATGGTGTACGTTTGTCAGACAAATGGACACCACATGGTCCATCATGGAAACTTCGTAGTATATCAGGTACCTCGTCCTCTCGGACACATCTACGAATAATCAAATCAGGACCTGTGAGAAAAATATCATGACCAAACCAAGAGTAATTAGCACTCTATGTAGTAATTTTCCTCTTTTCATTAGGTGACAAATGAGATGGTAACTTCCTAGTAGCCACATAGTTTTCCATATCCGCAAACCATGGGGTATTGATAGAAAGGACAAAGAGGTGCTCATCTAGGAAACTATCATCTATAGGGTTATCATCATCCTCATTTTCTATTCGGGAAATAAATTTAGCTACTACATTATCTTTCCCAGGTCGGTCAAGCACAATAATATTAAATTCTTGCAGTAACAAGAGCCACCTAGTCACTCGGACATTAGTTATATGTTTTTTCATGAGGAACCTAATGGCAGAATGATCAGTGTGTACAAATATTTCATAACCTGTAATGTAATGACGAAACTTGTTAATAGCATGAAAACCTGCCAAGAACTCTTTCTCAGTGAATGTGTAGTTCAACTCGACAGGGGACAAGTTCTTTCTTACAAAATAAATGGCATAGGACTGCTGGTCCTATTTCTTCCCTAATACCCCTCCTATTGCGGTGTCGGAGGCATCAGTGGATATATGAAATGGGAGAGTCCAATTGGGCCCTCTAAGAACTGGTGCCACAAACATCTTAGCTTTCAGGGTTTCAAAGGCAGTTTGACACTACTCAGTCCAAACAAAGTCAACATCTTTTATTAATAATCCAAACATAGGTGCAACAATCTTTGTAAAATTTTCAATAAACCACCAGTAATATCCGGCATGTCCAAGAAAGATTCTCACCTCTTTTTGAGTCTTGGGGGGTGGAAGTCTAATAATGACCTCAATATTTGTAGGATTGACTTTTATCCCTTCAGATGAAACATGATGTCCTAGAACCACTCCTCCAGTTAACAACATTTTGCATTTTTCATGACTTAGAGATTGGTTCATTTCCTAACATCTGATGAGGACTTTTTCTAAGTTGTCTAAGGCTTCCTGGTAAGTGTTGTCATAGACTATGAAGTCATCCATGTAGACCTCCACACAATCATGAATAAGATTGACAAATATCCCTAGTACTACTCGTTGAAATGTGATAGGAGTGTTACACAATCCGAATGGTAAGACCCTATAGGCATAGGTTCCCTAAGGACAGGTAAAGGTAGTCTTGTCCTAGTCCTCGGGTGCTATAAGAATCTAGTTGTATCCACTATACCCATCTAGAAAGGGTAAATACTTCTTTCCGGACAAGGTATCTAGAACCTGGTCAATGAAAGGGAGAGGAAAATAGTCTTTTAGAGTGGCCTTGTTGAGTTCTCGGAAATCAACACAAATTCTCCATTTCCCGGTCACTTTCTTTGGAACCACTACAAGCAGGGATACCCACTTACTATCAGAGATGGGATAGATAAATTCGACATTTAACAACTTTTGAATCTCCTCCTTGACTATGTATTTGAGTGTTGGGTTCATCCTTCTCTGGGGTTTCCTAACAGGTGTTGCTTCCCCATGGGTATATATGTGATGGATTCATGTGTCAGGGTGTATACCCTTCATGTCAATGTATTCTCAGGAAAATGCTCATGTTTATTCTTTAAGGATATCTACTAATTGTTTATGTTGGTCTGTATCTAGCTCGGAGTTTATATGTAAAAATTTCCCTAGAATACTCTCGTAGGGAATAGTATAAGACATGGAAGACTCATATATTTAGAAAATAAAAGATGTAGAATACAAAATGGATGGGTCTAATTTTTCTTGAAATTATTCCCCAAACATGTACTCAAATTGGGGAAAATACTGTGGAAAATCCACACATGTGATAGCATAAATGAACTGGTTTAGCACATTTTCTGGTGTATGATCCTGAAGTGCCCTTGCATGGTCACTAGGCAATATGGGTTCTTCCCAGTCTTCATTCTCATATGGACATTCAAGCCACCATATATTCTCCATAATAGGTTGAGTTGGAGGGTAAATGGTGAGATTTTGGATAGAGAGACCATTTGAGATGGTCATTTCTCCTTCTCTACATCTAATAAATGCATTGGATGTGGCTAGCCAAGGCCTTCCCAAAATAACAGGGTGGCCTTTGGTAGGATCCTTTGATTGAATGACAAGAAAATCTACTGGGTACTCCCATGAGGCTAAATTAACCATGATATCATCTAAAATTCCTTCAGGTATAACCATAGTCTTATATGTTGATTCCAAAATGGTTGGAGTAGGCCGAAGAAGAGGTTGTAACTATAATTGTTCCAAGGTAGTAGTGGTCATAACATTGATGGCTTCCCCTAGGTCTATGAGAGAGTTTCTAATGGAGACCTTATTAATGGTAATGGTCACTACGGGGTTTCCTAGATTCCCATATTTTGCTAGTTTTGGTTGCTCTGATATGTATTTGGAAAGTCCTCCTACCAAATGTACTGTAGGAGGGTCCTTCTGCTTCCTACCTGGCTTCTTAATAAACAATTATTTGACTACCTTACTATAGATTGGAATGCATTTAATGGCTTGAAGTAGGGGAATTTTGACACAATTTTTTTTCAATTCATTCAAAATGTCAAATTATGATCGGGTGGTAGGTTTCTCGATTACCAATCGGTTTGGATAAGAAGGGACCTTCGTAATTTGTAAAGATTCATTTTGGGGAAGCTTAGGTTCTTGATTCTTCGGGATAATAACATCTTCCCACCTAGTGTCATCCATGGGTTGTTTGGTGGTTTATTCTTCTTCCTCTTCCTGGATGACTACTGAAGGTCTCTTCCTATCTAGAACTTTTCCCGATCTTAGTTGAATTTACTGTAATGGAACATGAGTAATAACATATGTCAGGAAGGCCTGCATCTCAAAATTGTTAAGAGGTTGATGGGGCTTATTATTGGTGTTCAGCACTGGCTATGCCGGTAATAGTGTCGGTTTCAGGGAGCTTGCATTTTGAAATTGTAGCGGTTATTGTTGTGGAATAGGAGGTAAGGGTGGTGTAACAAAACCTGGCAAATGTTGCGGACTGTTCGATGAGAACTAAGGGTAAAAATGGTTGTACATAGGGATAGGTGGAGCTTGAGGGTTTCCTTGGTTGTGTCCTCCCCTCCATCCTTGAATCTAAGGATGTTGGTACTAAGTAGACCATTTTTTCCAACCTAGTGAGTTCCACTGTTGTTGTTGATAATAGGGTGGAACTTGAGACTGTTGATTAAGGTATGTGGGTTGATTCCTAGGCTTCCATGGCCTCCTAGGTGCATAAGAAGACTCCCCAGGATATTCACTCCTATAGATGGCTAATAAACTGGGCAATGATGGGCATTTTTCAGTCACATGGTCTTCTATACAGAATCCACAAACTGAAATGTTATCTAATGGGCACTCCCTTGAGGAATGCTTCCTTCTGCATATTGGGCAATATATGCTCATTGCTACATTTTCCTCCTCCTATTTATTTTTGAGTTTAAGGGTATCCAACTAGGAACTTATTGTGCTTAAGATGTCAGTCTTAAAGTTTTCTAAATGGTTCCCTATCTCTGCTCTCGTGATACTACCTGAACTAACTGGTTTTAATCTTCTATTGTAAGGATCCCAAACATTATTTCTTGTTTTGGCTCTACTCCTTGAGTATTTTTTACACATTTCACATATTTCGGCAAATGGCTTATGAGAGATGTCACCTGATGCCATCAGGTTAAGCATTTCTAGATATTCTTTTGAAATTCCCTTAAGGAAAAGAGCCCTAATTTCATCCTCTAGGAGGTCATGGTATTTTGATTTCTGGGAGATATAACCAAATCTTTCCATATAATCTTCAAGGGTCTCATATTCTAATTGTTGGATTTTAAAAATGTCATTACAAGACTCTTTGGTCTTGCAGTAGTCTTGGTACTTCTTGAGAAATATGTATCTCATGGCTTCCCAAGACCTAATACTAGATTCTCCCAACCCCATGAACCATCTTAGTGCAGAGTCTTTGAGGGTGGCAGGAAAGAGTTTTAATTTCTGGGCATCTTGTATGTAGTTGTAACTCCTACACAAGATGTCAAATTCAAATAGGAAGGTGTCTGGATATTCACTATTTTTACCATAAAAGGTAGGTAGTGTTGAGAGAGGAATATTCTTCATGTTGACATTCAAAGTGGTGTTCAAAATCGGAAACCCAAAGGTAGTTTCGGTTAGGTTTCCAGTTTCTTCTTCCTCTCCATGTCTTACATTGTTATGGTCTTCCTGATTATCCATATTGGCTTGATTTTCGAAAACAGATTACCTAGGTGGTTTTATCTTTGAAGAAAACAAGGTTTCCCTTTGATGGAAAGGTCCTCCTATGGATTGGATATCTGGGACTCTACTCGAGGTGGTTGAGACTATTGGTGCCAAAGTTCCTGTGTCAATTTGAGAGATAATTACATTAGCTGAACTACCAAACAAAAGATTCACATGTTTAGGGTATATGATCTCTTTAAAGTTAGGATTCCCTGGTGGTGGTGTAAAAGCAAAGGTTGTATTATTTGGTTCTGTGGAAGGCTCGAGTGGTCTTGCCTCCTATCCCAATATGATTGATGCTTCAATTTATTGTTCTATAGTGCTCCCTGTATTAGTCTCTTCAAATACTATTTTAGCTCTTTGAGTTGAGCTAGCTCCTCTTTTTCGGTATCGGTGTGGATTTTATAAGTGAAATTTTCCTTCCCCCAAAGAGATCGGAAGGAACCTTGGTTGAAAGGTCTGATTTTGATTTAATGTATCTACCTTGTGGGTCTCTAGGCCTATTCATGAAAGAAAGCAAAAGAAAAAACAAAAAGCTACCATTTGATTCCTAGGTCTATTCATAAAAACAAAAAGAAAAACTACCATTGGGTTTGGGGGAACCTGTTATAGTATATGTGTAGGTTCTTACCTCTCATCTTAAAGTTCCCTCACCACCAAACTAATACTAAGGTATAAGGATGATATAATTCCTAATTACTTCTTACCTTCAGACAACTCCTCGACAACGACACAAAAAATGATGGGTGTTATATATGCACTAAAAACACAATAAAAACCCTCAATTAAATTGTCAACCTGGGGTAAGTAAAATTAGAGTTGTAGAAAAATATATGCCAAAGGTAGAAGGGTTGGTAGGAGTATAGTCTAACTAATGAAGGTAGCTATATAAGGCTAGTCTACTCAAGAAAAACTATCTAATGAGAAAACCCTACTAAGCAACTTGAAACTAGGTAACCTAAGTACTTTTGGGCCAAGGGTCGATGGATAGTTCCTAAGAAAGAAAATTAAAACTCTATGTAAAGAAAATTAGTTTAACAATAAGCAAAAGCAAACTACTAAGCATAATAATCAAATGACAAAAGAAAACTATTTTAACTTGCCAACCTACATTCAATGAGAAACTATCCTATGAAAGCAAATAAATAAGCAAAGACACCTAACTAACCTACTAAAGAAAATAGACAAGTAAGCAAAAACAACTATCTAACCTATTAAAGAAAATAAGCAAGCAAGCAAAACCAACTATCTAACCTATTAAAGAAAATAAATAGGTAATCAAAGATAAATAACTACTGCAAGCAAAAACTTCTCATTGAACAACTATCTAGCCTAATATGCAAGTGGACTAAATGCCTAATGCAAAACTATTTCTAATGCATGGAACGAAATCTATTTTATTGAAAACACGAAAAACTACCATGTAATGCCTAATATATAATGAGCAAATTACTAGCTAATAAAGAAAAGTCTATCTATCCTACAACAACAATAAGACTTTATTCTAGTCTATGAAAGCAAGAAACTATATCTATGAAAACAAGAAAAATATCTTTTAACCTATGACAATTCAAATATAATGCTAGTGGTTGTGTGAATTTCTACGGTGTCAGATAATATCTCGATGGAACTTGACAACAAAGGACAATTCCAATGGTATAAGCTCAACACTAATCTCAATGGAAAAATGAAAGGTGTGGAGTAAACAATCCAATGAAAACTTAGCCATGACAAAAATAATGTTAAATACCCTGCATATTCATGTACAAACCATCAACAACATAACGAGATCATCATTATACTTCTACACAATGTAACAAAAACTAGAATCAACCATTAACTAAGAAATGTAATTGCATTTTAATTCTAGGAAAGGAGATTGCGTAAAATGAAAATACACTATGTCTATTCTAACCATTCAAACTACAATAAAGAAATGACTAAAAACAGAAATTAAAAATTGATATTAAAAAGTAATCTAACAATTATATTAACCAACAACTAATTAAACAAGTTCTATATAAAAATAAGATGACCAAACTATGATTAAAAACTGGAATTAAATCTATCCATCCATCAATCCTTGTCAAAAGAAAACCCAAATTAAAAACTTTGTTCTATCTAATTAAAAATATGTTTTAAACTTAACTGTAAAATCATAAAAGAAAGCATAATCTAACTGCATATGGGGTTAGTATTAAGACAAAAGAAGTTGCAAGTTTTTTCCTAGTATATAAAATCAATGCATGCTAATATGCATCAACATCTAACTTGCAAAAAAATTAAAACAATTAAGCTACAACAAACTAGTTAGCATAATAAAAAACATACATGTACAAGAAAATAAAAAGAGTAATTAAATTAAGAAATGCATAAATAAACATGAAGACAGTTACCATACTACTGGTGCCCCCCCCAGCAAGTTGTGGCTACTTCCTACGAGCACACCATGAGCTTAACAGGCAAATTCACCATCAAAACTTGAAACATAGTTCTGGCAATGTAAAATATCAAAAACAGAGGAAAACAAGTTTGTCTCCAATACAATGGTTCTTCTACTTGCTTATGCTACTTAACAATCATCTGACCATCCTAGTAGTATTTATAAGCTTACAGACCAAGTGGTCGACCACAGGAGGGTCGCACCACTTCTAAATTTGGCAAATTACAATAAATGATGCCCTAACTGATAAAACAGATCAAGCCAATAATCGCCCTCTTTGGACAGATGAAACCGAGTTGTCTGGAGCACAGTAGTTGGAGGGGGCAATTATAAACAAAACCCACATGCCCGATTTGTCCATCACTAGTCACCAATACCTTAACCGCCAAGTCACCCTACGGTTTTGTGCAATACGTAGTGCTGGACAGAGTGTCGAATCGAGTGCTAGAACGAGTGTCGGATCAAGTGTCGGATCAATTGCCAGAATGAGTACCGGATCAAGTGCTGGATCAAGTGTTGGAACTAGAAACATAGTGTGTTTTTTCCCTGTAACACCAAAAAACGTGAATTAGCTCTTAGAAATCATAAAACATGATGAATTATACTTTATTCAATCATTAAACATGAATTACATGTACCTTATGGCGATCATACCATTTTATCATGAAATTCTTCAAAAAGCTCCTTTAAAGTATGAAAAACACATATGTACATTTGGCAAAAGTGTATAATAACCGTCATGAAAGTGATCATATCTCGGGCCCAACATATCTTTGTTATATTATTGGATATATGATATATCTCTGTACATTTATTTATTATATCTCCACTCTCATTTCGTGTCAAAAATAATCTGGATCAAATTCCCTGTTCATTTCCTCTCTCCAACCTTGAAAGAAACCCTAAACATGTTCTCCACAAACATCTATACTGCTTGACTTGCTTCTGCCCAAGGTATAAATCTACATTAACATGACATAGCATCTTGAAGATGTTCAAAGTATAAAGTATACATCTTTTCAAAGTATTTACCTGTTATCTTTAAGAAGACTATTTCTTTACCATTTCTAGGAATATTTACATTACTATGATGCTCTTTTCTCTCTTGATTTGCATGCTCCAACTGCCTGCATTCTTCCATTCCTTCACCTTCGGTAATTTAGAATGATAAATTAGGAAATTTTATCCATAGGAATGCATTTCATTAGCTGATAATAAGACAATTACTAGTGTCTTCACTGTTGTCAAAAGGCTTTACAAGTCCCTACAATATTCCTCTCACTCTTTAAAATTCCATAAAAAGTGGCTTTATAGAAATCCCTACAAGATTCCTCTCTCTTAAAGTTCTAGAAGGAGTGGCTAACAAGCCCTCTATTACAACAATAGAAATATACTTCGAAGGTATTTACATACACATACTAACTTTGTTATTTACAAATATACATGTTTACAATATTTTTCCAAAATAGAATCTTTTGATACCTATCCAGGGACAAAGATATGTGGCTTCTTCATGGACTCATTCTTCCCTTAGTACTGGAAGGAGTCTCACAACTTCTTGCCTCTGACAATGCATTTGATGTTGATGTTGAATATGACATTGAATATGATGTTGAATCCAAGAAACCATTGGATCCAATTATAGGTCTTCCCAGTAACCTATACAACCTCTCCTTTCAAACACCAAGCACTATTTTTGTGTCTTGAGTATCTTACTTTGAATAAACAAGTACCTATCCATCCTAGAACGCAACTACATATCCTTCATCTTCAAAAGTTTAAATTGAGAGTAGTTTTACTTTCAAATATGGAACATATAGCATATGATCTATTCCCATAAATCCTCTCTACTAGAGTTGGAATCTTACATATACAAACCCTCTTACTTCTTGTATGGTGTTAGTTCCATATCCTACATAGAAATTTGTGTCTATTTCTAAGAAAGTAAGGAACACCAACCTCAATCATGTCATGTGGAGAGATGGGCCATTGTCCATTAACCATACCTTGATTTCTTGATGCATTACACTGTTAAGACCAACCATTAAGAACAATTATTTCTCAAGTCTCTTAGTAAGAGTATTAAATCCAGTTGGGGTTGCTACCTGTATTCTTGTAAGTGCCCTTACATCTTCCTGGTTCTACTTCAAACATAAGTGTGGATAAAGTGTCCAACACTTCTCTATCTCGTGTCCACCCTTATGATAATAAGAGCATAGTTTCTTGTTCCCATGTTGGAAACACAATCCCTTCTTGTAATTCCCCCTTTTCTTCTATCTTGGAAAATGACCTATGCTTTTGGCCTTCTTTTGGGATGGATTTTCTTGCAAGGATTGTCTTCTCTGAAATTTCACCATACTATGGTTATCAATTCCACATGAAGCACAAGGATACATATGTTGGAGATACTTTACACACACATAGTATTTATGTTTCCTAATGTTTTCCCTATGTTTATTAGTCATTATTTAGTCTCCTATAGTTTAGGGAGAATATTCCTTTAGGAGAATATTCTCTTCATTTCACACTTCAGTTTGATCAATTGAGTGGAGTCTAGATGCTAAATTAGGATCATCACCATGTAGAATTGGTATCGTCGCCAGCTAATGGACATTTTCCTTGGTATTATCACCAGACTAGTGCATTACTCATGATTCCCCGATATCCTCCTCACTTCACTTTGTTTCAGTCAGTTAACTGAAGACTAAGAGACTAGTTAACTTAGATTAAGTGGAAGTTCACTCCCGTAACTACCTGAGAGACTAGACTACATGGAAGTTTACTCCCGTAAGTGCTGGTGTGTGTCCATATCACTCTCTATATACCACCACAATGGCACATTTTATTCTCCTCCAGTGTGCATTAGTTCTGTTATACAGAGTATATCATGTGTAAATTATTATTCATTCATTTGGTTAATGAGAATTCTTCCATTCTTTCTCTCCCGCTTCTATTTTCTCATATTTTATTTGCAAATTGTGCATGTCATTTGCTAGATAGATCTATTTTGTGCAGGTTCAACACATTTACATGGTATCAAATCCAACAGACTGCTAGGGAAAAGACACACCAGAGTATTTTTGTAGGTACCGAAGATTGAAGACAACAAAAAAATGGAATTTCCAAAAGAATTCATTCTTACACCATACAATTTATTTGCACGGAAGGAGAAGATGATAATGCATCTTCGAGGTAGAGGATTATACAGTTTAACCATGAAAACAGAGACAAAACTCACATCAACCATAGAAAAATCCAAGTATCTAAATTGAATGGATGAAGCATTTGGAACTATTTGCAATATCATTTGTCTTGAAATCCTCATTCACATATCCTCCTATAAAACCCCCAATGAATCCTAGACCACCATGGAAGGGATTTTTGGAAAACAAGATGAGATGAGGGAACACATGCTTGAGGTGGAATTGCTCACTTTGGATCCAAAAACCTTCGACAATCTCCAAGATTTCTTTACCAAATATAAAGATTTGTTGTCGTAACTCAAGACTTGCATTGTTGATAAATATAAGGAGGAGAAACAAATGGTTCTTACCATTATCTCCAAACTTGGTCTAGAATACTCAGTTTTTATATCTACATTTCATTCAGTTAGGCTCACCTCTAGAGCCACCTAGACGATGCCCTCTCTTGAGGCCTTTATCGAGTCTCTGACACAAGAGTAGAGCAAGCTCATGAATATGGGAAAAATCAAAGGCCCAAAGGCGCATGAACTTACTATCCAGGATAGTAGTGGTCATCAATATCATAAATATAAAGACAAAGAAAAAAGGAAAGCACATGCAAATACAAAGAAGGAACGGTACTCAAAACACTTCAACAATGCCTCCAGATCCAAAGGTGGAAAGAGAAGAAAAGGGGAGAAATGCACTTACTTCCATAAATGATTCCATCCAGAATCTGCATGTATGCAGAAACAGATAGATAAAATGGACCAAATACTCTAGAAAAACAACCCAGGAGATCGCATCCCTGAGGGTGCCAAGAAGAAGAAGCCAGAAGATCAGAATCCCAAGAAAGGAAATTCTAGCCATGCTTTGATTTCCATCAAATCCTCTCTCAATTCTTGGATCATAGATTCAAGTGCATCACAACACATGGTAGCCACAAAAGGATTCTATTCTTCAATGGATGCATGCAAAGGTCCTCCTATTTTGATGGGGGACAAATCTCCAGTCGAGGTCACCAACAAAGGAAGAATTGAACTCACAAATGGAAGCTTCAAGAATGTGCTACATGTTCCCAAACTTTCCATCAATCTTCTCTCCATGTATTAGATGAAAAAATACGACACTGGAAAGAGAGTCATATTCACACCTAATGCAATGGATATCTTTGACACGAAAACCAATTCTAGGGTTGCTACCGATGAGGTAAATCATCAATATAGAATCTACACATTTTCTGAATTTATTGAACCAAATTTTTCATTACTTCTTACCCATGCTAATGAAAGAAGTAGGATATGGCATGAAAGGTTTGGGAATTTAAACTTCAGACATATGCAACAACGTAGAAAGAAGGGAATGGTTGATGGTCTACCTGACATCCACTTCTCCAAAGTAATTTGTGAGGGATGTGTTCTTGGAAAACACCCTCAAGAGAAATTCGACAAAGGAAAGACTCATAAGGCTTTTGTTCCTTTAGATCTGATCCATAGTGACCTCATGGGACCTTTTACACGCCCATGAATCAATAAAGAAAGGTATGTGCTCATTTTTGTTGATTATTTCTCATGCTTCACATGAATTTTCTTTCTCAAGAATAAGTAAGAGGTCTTTAAACACGTCAAATATTTCAAAGCCCTTTTTGAGACACAGTCAGGAAAGAAAATCAAATTCCTCCAAACAGATAATGAGGCAGAGTATGTCAACCATGAGATGTAAATTATTTGTCATGAGACTGGGATTCAGTTGCAGAACATTATTCCTTATACTCTGCAACAAAACAGAGTTGTTGAGTAGAAAAATAGATCTCTAAAAGAAATGGCATCTTGCATGCTACATGTAAAGTCACTTCCACATAGATTACGGGATGAATCACTTAATTGTGAAACCTACATCCAAAACATATCTCCCCATAAATATATCAAGGATAAGACCCCCTACAAGACTTGGAGTGGACTCAAACCAGAAGTGACTCACTTCTATATTTTCGGTTCACATGCATGGGCCATGATTCCCTCTAAGAAGAGGAAGGCACTTGATCCAAAAATCACAAAGTGTATCTTTGTTGGATACCTCAACAGTTTGAAGGGATACATACTCATTGATATTTCCTTAGACCGGTTCATTGTTGAGCATAGTGTCCAATTCGAGGAAAGTGTCTCGCATGTACCTCAATAGCCACATGCAAAAACTTTTGTTCTTCCACCTATCAGAGATGATGATCATGCACATGTCAAATATTATTCAGATGAGAATTATGATTCATAGTGTTATCACTGAAATTTCGTCAGCACATGGTTACAAGAACTCAACATCGTCAAACAACAATGAAGTCATTCATGGCCAATGAATTAATCTCACAACATTCAAAAAGGGCAAAAAAATATACAAAGTAGTAAAAAAAATTGAAGGGCGCCTTGCAAACATTGGGCACGCGCACGCATGTGCGTAACAAAAATGTGAATAGCGCGCACAGGCGCACGATGCGCGGCTGATAGCTCAAAAATCCGTGCACCTACTAAATGACGCATTTATTGAAATGGTCGGCCTCCCAACCACTTATGGATCAGCTCCCAAGCCGATTTGACCCTCAAATCTGAGATGAATCCGAATGGTGGGCTGGTCAAAGACCTAATAATGCGCTAAATGGCCTCTCTTCACACTACAAAGTAGTTCAACAACGGCCCAAAGAAATGTTATAAAAATCCATGAATGCACCTCATTTTCTCAAGGAATTTCATGTAATGTTATGCTGCCTAGATTGTTTTAAGGACTCCATCCTTGACAAGAACACATTGGCACCATTTCATTGAGCAATTCACCTCTCCATTGAGTGGATGTGCAAGGAGTTCTTTCATCACCATTTTCATTTTCTTGTTGTAAGGAGAGAAAGCTTGTGAGGGTCCAAGAGCCTTCCCTTGGAGGAAGAAGCGACTCATAGTCCCCTTTCTTCTTGGTTCTTTGATTTCATCAATAGATCAGCCTAAAAACATTGGTGATATCGGTCTTTTGTGTTTGTTATCTCTATGACCCTTTGTTTATGATTTTAGTTTGTATTAGTTTAATTCTTGCTTATATTTTTGTTTTTCTTTCTCTAACTCTTTCATCTACAGTTGTCATGCTCAGCAAGACCCAACTGGGCATGTAAGCACCTCTTATTTGCTCACCAAGGTGAAAAAAAGGGTGTAATAGATTGGCGACTCCACTGGGGAAAGGTATCAAATTCCTCCCTCATTTGGGTTTATTTTGATCTTCTTTTAGTTTGTCTAACTTGCAGGTGCACAAACCAGCCTCTGTCGACCTGCTAACCAGTCAATTCACAGGAGAATTGAGAGAAATACATCCAGATTTTCTTTCTCGGTCGTTTGTTACAGGTGCGCGGGTATTATACCCCACAGATGCGCATCATGCACGCATGCACTTAAGTGACAACCTTTCTCTGCGCGCATGCGCTTTCTAACTCATCTCTGTTCGCGCGCCTGAGCTCTGTGCGCTTTTGTGTACACTAGGGGCTGTGCATTTGAACAAAATTTCACATTGTAAGTTCTTGGGATGTGGGGAAGGCCATCTGCCTTCTCAAAAATGATGTCAAAAATGTTTTAAATCCACATTACACTTAGTCCCCTCATCATATAAAGGGGTTAGTCTAAAACACACATAGGCACTTAGGAGGATAAAAATCAATTTCCCTTCTTTGCTTTTTGCCACATGGATGGCTTGTTTTGACTTACAAACATAAGTGGACAATCATATTTAATCACATCTAACTCAAATTTCAGACTCGAAGTTGAAGTAACAATCGTTGAGTATGCTCTTCTCTCGCGCCTCCAAGCGATCTTGAGAATCAGAAAAAGATTGTGAAAACAATCTCATCTCCCTTAACAAAGTTTGAAACCTTTAGGACAGGACAATGGCCCTTCTTGGGACCCCTCTTAGTTTTATTTTTCCAACATATCTTAATATTGTAACGGGCCCATACATGCCCACATGCTACAAAAATAGGATAGTGTTAGAAATTGTTGCTTTCTTAGATCAAAACACTAGGAGAGTTTAAAGGTTTGTAATGGGCCCATACATGCCCACATGTTCAATCTAGGATAGTTTCATGCTTTTTCTAGATTACATAACTATAGGGAGATAAAGGATAGTAACGGACCCACATGTCCACATGCTAGCTTTCTAGGGATTTTGAATTACGCAAGGTTGTACCAAAGACATAAGCTAATTAGGTAATCAAACTCTTGTAAAGGACCAAGAGAAGTCCACATGCAGCAAGGTGACATCTAATTAACTAAAACTTGGCACACTTTCACTCACACACAAAAGTCACTCATCACTCACATAGCTTCTTCTTGAAACGTGGAGGTCTAATTAAGTTTCCTCCAAAGGGATTCCGAAAATACCCCGTCTTTTCTTAACANGGAAGAAGGGACTCATAGTCCCCTTTCTTCTTGGTGCTTTGTTTTCACTAATAGATTATCCTCAAACATTGGTGACATGGGTCTAATGGTTCTTTTTGTTTCTATGTCCCTATGCTCATGAATTTAGTTTTTATTGCATCTCTTAGTTTAATTCTTAATTGTAGTTTTTATTTTCTTTCCCTAATTCTTTTCTTTACAGCTGTCCTGCTCAGCAGACCCAACTGAGCTTGCAAGCACCTCTATTTTTCTCACCAAGGTGACGAAAGAGGTGCAACATATTGGCGACTCTTTTGGGGAAAGGTATCATTTTCCTACCTCATTTGGGTTTTTCTTGCTCTTCTTTTAGTTTGTTTAACTTGTAGGTGCACTAACCAGCCTAAGCTGACCTGCCAACCAGTCAATTCCAAGTTGAATTGAGAGAAATCCATTCAGATTTTTCATTCTCGGCCGTGTACCATATATGCGTGGGTTTTTAGGACCACAGACGCGCATCGTGTGCCCATGTGCCTTATTTACAATTCTGTTTTGCGCACGTGCGCATGTTGACTTGTCTTTGTTCGCGTGCATGCGCTCTGTGCGCCTCTGTCTCCTCTGGGACCCGCGCATCTGTGAAAAAATTCATATTGTAAAGTTATTGAGATGTGGGGAAGGCCATTTGCCTTCTTAAAAATGATGTCAAGCATGTTTTAAAGATGCACCACACTTAGTCCCCTCATCATATAAAGGGGTTATTTAAAAAACACATAGGCACTTGGGAGGATAAAATCAATTTCCCTTCTTTGCTTTTTGCCACATGGATGGCTTGTTTTGACTCACAAGATAAGTTGGAAATCATTTTTAATCACATTTAACTTGCATTGGGACTAGAATTTGAATAACAATCGCTTCGTATGCTCTTCTCTTGCGCCTCCAAGCGATATTGAGAATCAGAAAAAGATTGTGAAACGATTTCATCTCCCTTAAGAACATTAAAACCTTTAGGAGAGGACAACAACCCTTCTTGGGACTCCTCTTAGTTTACTTTTTCAAACGCATCTTAATATTGTAACGGGCCCATACATGCCCACATGCTACAAAGATAAGATAGTGTTTGAATTTCTGCTTTCTTAGATCTAAACACTAGGGAAGTTTAAAGGTTTTGTAATGGGCCCATACATGCCCACATGATCAATCTAGGATAGTTTCAAAGATTTTCTTAGATTACATCACAATAGGGAGTTAAATGGATAGTAAAGGACCCACATGTCCACATGCTAGCTTCCTAGGGACTTTTGAATTACGCAAGGTTGTACCAAAGGAACTTAGTTAATTAGGTAATCAAACACTTGTAAGGACCAAGCGAAGTCCACATGCAGCAAGGTGACATCTAATTCACTAAAAATTGGCACACTTTCACCCACACACAAAACTCACTTATCACTCACATAGCTTATTCTTGAAACGTGGAGGTCAAAGTAAGTTTCCTCCAGAGGGATTCCAAAAACACCCCACCCTTTTCTTGACGAAACTATCCACACCCATTTTTAATCATAGAGGTTGGTTTACACCCCCAACCTCCCAAAACAACTACATCTAAAATCTTTCTAAAAACTCACTAAGTTTTCCTCCACAGGAGGTGCCAACAGAATTTTTTTAGTCTAGGTAGGATTTCGGGGATAGGCATCCAAATAACTCCCCGTTATCTGGTTCTCACATTATCAAAACATAGAAGTTGTCAAATAGGGAACTGAAAATCCTCCAAGTCAAGTGTTCCTAATACCATAAGGCAGGGAGATACCCGTGAAGGGTTGAAGGCCAAAGTTCGGTTGTTCTGTGCGTCCCCCCTTGAGGCACCCACCTCTTGGACGGGATCCAGCCCGTGACCCATTTCTTAGGCCGAAAATCTAAATGTCGCACTTTGACCAAGGTACCTAGTGACCAACTTTAGGACATCTACCCAGGTGGCAATTGTGGGTTGCAATTGCACCTTGATTGGATTTTGTGTGGCTATTGGGAAATATCACCAGCTCTTTCAGGATATGCCCCCTTTACCCCTCATTATAACCAATTATTTCATCCTTCACTAGTTTCTCTTCCAGTGACTTCAGACCCCACGGTTGAGTACTATTGGAAGGTCCAGTGCTATTTGAGAGGAAGGACGTTATGTCTTCTAGGAAACGCGCATTTTCTTTATTTTGATTCCCCATGCGGGAAAAAATCACTTACCCACATATATGCTTCTTTTTCAAAAAGCATTTTATGTATGATGCACATCTGATTACAGTTTGATTTGGATATATATATTGTGTAAACAATCAATGCAAAGGCTCTTGTTTCTATATTCCTCTCACCACTCTTTGCACACATCCACACAACTAGTCTAACATCATAGGGGAACCACATAACCCCCATTGTTCACGATGCTTTCTAAACCTCCCTCCTATCTTAGGGGGAGTGTCGAGTCATGCCCACTCATTGACAC
>JASDQU010503891.1:17603-40011 GCA_032191745.1 Picea mariana
TAAACCATTTGCTTAAATATGTGAAATGTGTAAAAATTACTCAAGGAGTAGAGCCAAAATAGGGAAGAATGTTCGGGACCCTTACAATAGAAGCTTAGAACCAGTTAGTTCAGGTGGTATCATGAGAGAAGAGATAGGGAAACTTTTAGAAAACTTTAAGACTGACATCTTAAGCACAATAGGTTCCCAGTTGGATACCCTTAAAATCAAAAAGAAACAAGAGGAGGAAAATGCAACAATGAACATATATTGCCCAAGATGTAGGAGGAAGCATTCCTCAAGGAGTGCCCATTAGATAACATTTCAGTTTGTGGCTTCTGTACAGAAGACCATGTGACTGAAAAATGTCCTTGGCCATCTATAGGAGTAGAGATCCTGGGGAGTCTTTTTATGCACCTAGGAGGCCATGGCAGCCTAGGAATCAACCCACATACCTGGATCTACAGTCTCAAGTTCCACCCTATTATCAACAACAACCGTGGAACTCACCAGGTTGGAAAAACTGGTCTACTCAATACCAACATCCTTGGATTCAAGGATGGAGGGGAGGACACAACCAAGGAAACCCTCAAGCTCCACCTATCCCTATGTGCAACCATCCTTATCCTCAGTTCTCATCGAACACTCCACAAATGTTTCTAGGATTTGTTCCACCACCTTTACCTCCTATCCCACAACAACAACCGCTATAATTTCAAAATGCAAGCTCCCCGAAACCGATACTATTACCAGCACAGCCAGTGCCAAATCCTAATAATAAGCCCCCTCAACCTCTTAACAATGTTGAGATGTAGGCCTTCCCGACATATGTTATTACTCCTGTTCCATTACAGGAAATTCAACTAAGATCAGAAAAAGTTCTAGATAGGAAGAGACCTTTAGTAGTCATCCAGGAAGAAGAAGAAGAAGAAACAACGAAACAACCCATGAATGACTCTAGGTGGGAAGATGTTATTATCTCGAAGAATCAAGAACCCAAGCTTCCCCAAAATGAACCTTCACAAATTATGAAGGTCCCTCCTTATCCAGACCGATTGGTAATCGAGAAACCTACCACCCGACCGGAATTTGACATTTTGAATGAATTGAAAAATATTTGTGTCAAAATTCCCTTTCTTCAAGCCATTAAAGACATTCCAATCTATAGTAAGGTAGTCAAAGAATTGTGTATCAAGAAGCCAGGTAGGAAGCAAAAGGACCCTGCTACAGTACACTTGGTAGGAGGACTCTCTGAGTACATATCAGAGCATCCAAAGCTAGCAAAGTATGAGAATATAGGAAACCCCATAGTGACCATAACTATTAAGGAGGTCTCCATCGGAAAAACTCTCATAGACCTAGGGGTAGCCATCAATGTTATGACCGCTACTACCTTGGAACAATTATAGTTACAACCTCTTCTTTGGCCTACCCCAACCATTTTGGAATTAGAAGATAAGACTAGGGTTATACCTAAAGGGATTTTAGATGATGTCATGGTTACTTTAGCCTCATGGGAGTACCCTGTAGATTTTCTTGTCATTCATTCAAAGGATCTTTCCAAAGGCCATCCTGTTATTTTGGGAAGACCTTGGCTAACCACAGCCAATGCATTTATTGGCTGTAGAGAAGGAGAAATGACCATATGGAATGATCTCTCTATCCAAAAGCTCACCATTTACCCTCCATATCAACCTATTATGAAGAATATATGGTGGCTTGAATGTCCATATGAGAATGAATACTGGGAAGAACCCGTATTGCCTAGTGACCATGCAAGGGAACTTCAGGAGTGCACAACAAAAAATGTGCTAAACCAATTCATTTATGTTATTACATGTGTGGATTTTCCACAGTCTTTTCCCCAATTTGAGTACATGTTTGGGGAATAATTTCAAGAGAAATTAGACCATCCATTTTTTCTTTGACAGATTTTATTTTCAAAATAGATGAGTCTGTCATGTCTTATACTATGCCCTACGAGATTAGTCCAGGGAAATTTTTACATATAAACTTCGGCCTAGATGCAGACCAACAGAAACATTTAGTATATATACTTAAAGAAAAAAAAAGAGCATTTGCCTGGGAATACACTAACATGAAGGGTATACACCCTGACACATGCATCCACCATATATATACCCAGGGGGAGGTAACACCTGTTAGGCAACCCTAGAGAAGGATGAACCCAACACTCAAAGACATAGTCAAGGAGGAGATTCAAAAGTTCTTAAATGTCAGATTTATCTATCCCATCTCCAATAGTAAGTGGGTATCCCCTCTTGTAGTGGTTCCCAAGAAAGTGACTAGGAAATGGAGAATTTGTGTTGATTTCCGAGAACTCAATAAGGCCACTCTGAAAGACTACTTTCCTCTTCCTTTCATTGACCAAGTTCTAGATACATTTTCTGGAAAGAAGTATTTCTCTTTTTTAGATGGGTATAGCAGGTACAACCATATTCTTATAGCACCCGATGACTAGGACAAGAATACCTTTACTTGTCTGTGGGGCACCTATGCCTATAGGGTCTTACCATTTGGATTGTATAATGCTCCTGCCACATTTCAACGAGCAATATTAGGGATATTTGCCAATATTATTCATGATTGTGTGGAGGTATACATGGATGACTTCACAGTCTATGGAAACACTTACCAGGAAGCCTTAGACAACTTAGAAAAAGTCCTCATCAAATGCCAAGAAATGAACCTATCTCTAAGTCATGAAAAATGAAAAATGTTGTTAATTGAAGGAGTGGTTCTAGGACATCATGTTTCATATGAAGGAATAAAAGTCGATTCTTCAAAGATTGAGGTCGTTATTAGAATTCCACCCCCCAAGACTCAGAAAGAGGTGAGAATCTTTCTCGGACATGCCGGATATTACCGATGGTTTATTGAAAATTTTACAAAGATTGCTGCACCTATGTTTGGATTATTGATAAAAGATGTTGATTTTGTTTAGACTGAGCAGTGTCAAACTGTCTTCGAAACCCTGAAAGCTAAGTTGTCTATGGCACCAGTTCTTAGAGGGCCTGATTGGACTCTTCCATTTCATATATCCACTGATGCCTCCGACACCACAATAGGAGGGGTATTAGGGAAGAAAGAAGACCAATAGTCCTATGCCATTTATTTTGTAAGCAAGAACTTGTCCCTTGCCGAGTTGAACTACAAAGTCACTGAGAAAGAGTTCTTGGCAGTTGTTCATGCTATTAGCAAGTTTCATCATTACATTACAAGTTATGAAGTATTTGTACACACCGACCATTCCGCCATTAGATTCCTCATGAATAAACGTATAACTAATGGCCGAGTGACCATGTGGCTTTTGTTATTGCAATAATTTAATATCACTGTGCTTGACCGACCTGGAAAGGATAATGTACTAGCTGACTTTCTTTCCCGAATACAAAATGAGGATGATGATATCCCTATAGATGATAGTTTCCTAGATGGGCACCTCTTTTCCCTTTCTTTCAATACCCCATGGTTTGTGGATATGGCAAACTATCTGGCCACTAGGAAGTTACCGTCTCATTTGTCACCTCATGAAAAGAGGAAAATTATTACACAAAGTGCTAATTACGCTTGGGTAGGTCATGATCGTTTTCGCACAGGTCCTGATTTGATTATTCGTAGATGTGTCCGAGAGGACGAGGTACCTGATATACTTTGAAGTTGTCATGATGGACCATGTGGTGGCCATTTCTCTGACAAACGCACAACATATAAGGTATTACATTCAGGTTATTATTGGCCTAGCATTTTCAAATACACTGCCAAGTATGTGAGAAGTTGTGATAGTTGCCAAAGGATAGGAAGACCTACGTCATATGACGAAATGCCTTTACAGGCCCAAGTTATGATAGAACCCTTTGAAAAATGGGCCCTCGACTTTGTAGGACCAATTTCACCCATGTTCTGTAAGAAGAACTATATTTTGGTTTGTACGGACTATGTCACCAAATGGATAGATTTACTTCCAGTTTTGGAATCATAGCTTGCTTATCTTAGTTTACGTGGATTTCATTTACTTAGTATTGGTTAATGTAATTATCAATTTACTTTTTAATATCATGTTTTTAATTTCTGTTTTTAGTCATTTTCTTATCATAGTTTGAATTGTTAGAATAGACATAGCATAGTTTCCTTTCACGCAATTTCCTTTCATAGAATAAAATGCAACTAAATTTCTTAGTTAAATAATGATGATCTCATTATGTTCTTGATGGTTTATACATGAATATGCAAGGTATTTAACATTACTTTTATCATGGCTAAGTTTTTATTGGATTGTTTAATCCATACCTTTCATTTTGCCATTGAGATTAGTGTTGAGATTATACCATTGGAATTGTCCTTTGTTGTCAAGTGTCATTGAGATATCATCCGTCACCACTGAAGGAATTCACACAACCACCAACATTATATTTGAGTGTTTCATAGATATAGTTTCTTTCTTTCATAGCTTAGGAAATAGTCTTATTTGTTGTTGTAGGATAGATAGACTTTGCTTTGATAGATTAGATAATAGTTTGCTCAAGAATTAGTTGTTAGTCTTTCTTGCTTTCAATATACTAGATTTCCTTTCATGCATTGCATTGAGCATTTAGATTTCCTTTCATGCAAGAGAAATAGTTTTGCATTAGGCATATAGTTCACTTGCCTCTTAGGCTAGATAGTTGTTCAATGAGAATTTTTGCTTGCAGTAGTTAGTTGCCTTTGCTTACTTGTCTTTTGCTTTCGTAGGTTAGTTAGTTGCCTTTGATTACTTGTCTTTTTCTTTAGTAGGTTAGTTAGGTGTCTTTGCTTACTTGTATATTTTCTTTAATAGGTTAGATAGGTGTTTTTTCTTACTTTCTTATTTATTTGCTTTCATAGGGTAGTTTCTCATTGAATGTAGGTTGGCAAGTTAAAGAGTTTTCTTTTGTCATTTGATTATTATGCTTAGTAGTTTGCTTTTGCTTATTGTTAAACTAGTTTGCTTTACATATAGTTTTCATTTTCTTTCTTAGGAACTATCCATCGATCCTTGGCCCAAAAGTACCATAGAGAAGAATGAGAGAATTTATTGTCGATCTAATTCAAGACACAGAAAGGGTAAAGAAAAATGTTCGTACTGTGGAAAAACATTACATCTCAAGAATGTTTGTTGGAAGAGAAAGGAATTTGAGGAAAACTCTACGAAGGAAGCAAATTTGGTTGTAACAAATTTAGATATAATTGATCACGTTTTATCCATTTCTAGTAATTTACAATATCAAGAAGAATGGCAGTTAGATTTAGGTTCCTCCCACCACATTTGCTCACATAGAAATTGGTTATTTTCTTACCAATCTGTTGATGAGGGTGCAGTGTTTATGGGAAATGGTATTCCTTGTAAAATTGTTGGGGTTGGCAGTATTAGAATCAAGATGTTCAATGGTATTGTTAGGGAATTAACAGATGTTAGATATGTACCTGAGATTAAATGAAATTTGATTTCATTGGGAGTGTTGGATTCTTGTGGATATAAGTATACAGGTCAAGGTGGAGCTCTCACAATGTCGAAAGGTAATTTAGTAGTGATGAAGGCAACAAAGGTTGATAGCCTTTATATGCTAGAAGGTAGTACTGAAGTAGCATATGAAGTGATAGATTTATCTTCGTGTTTATGGCAAAAGAATCAAGGTCATAAGAGAAAGAAAGAATTGCGGGTACTGGTAAGCGGTAAATCATTTCCAGACTTAAAATCTTTGTTTATGAATTCCTCCTTGTTTTATATCTCTGCAAGTTATGATAATGGTATAAAGGGATGTTGTGTGTGGGATCCTACTTCTCACAAGGTCATCATTGATAGAGATATAGTATGTATGGAACAACCAAAAGGGTTGATTCAAGATCGTAACAGTAAATTTGTTTGCATGCTAGATAATTCATTGTATGGCCGATTGGTACCCAAGCAAATATACAAGAACTTTGAATCCTTCATAGTAGGTCAGGATTTATCAAAGGGTAGGAATGACTATATAGTTTATAGTACATTCACAGTCTTGATGTTCTTTGTTGATTATATGCTCGATGCAAGCCGAAGCATGGATAAAATCAGTAAGAAAATGACTCAGGTGGACAGGACAATTCAGATGAGGGATCAAGGAGCAGAAAAATAAATTATGGGCATGGAAGTACATAGAGATGGTAATGATAAGCTATGGTTGGAGTTCGGTATGAACATTGTAAAACTAGTTTTTATCCCTCTTGCTTTCCATTATAATTTTTCTTCAAGCATAGGGACTGTCTATAAAGAAGAAAAGGTTATGTCTCGTGTAAGTTCAGTATGAGGTCTGTTGTATGCGATGAAATGGTTAAGACCATATGTTTCACATGCTAATGATGTTGTCAAAAATGTGATAGATTCAGGTGTTGCAGTGAAATGGGTTCTTTAGCATATGAGAAGAAAAAATGTCACCTATAATGGTTACACTGAGATGGTTTGTGATAATTGTAGGTGGAGTGACCCCTCAAGAAATCCAAACTCGTGCAAGTCACACAGGCGAGATCACGAAACCAATTTTATTAGAGAATTTGTAGTGGTTCTTGGTTTCTCTTGGCTTGTAGCAAAGGCGATGAACAAAAGGAAGAAGCAAGGTATCAAGTTAATTGTTGTCAAGGTGGAGATTGTTGGATTTGGTGACAATCAATTACCAAGAAAAAATTTGGATCCTGTTATTCTGCATTGGTTACAACCAAATAGACCAAGTTAGAATATGGATAGGAATTGAATTTAATATTCAGTTTCTTGTCTGAATGTATAAATTCATGTAATCATGCAGAGACAAATATGATTGTTAGATGACTGAGTGTGAGAGACTAAGAGAGAACTTGCAAATTTGATGTAATCTCCATAATCTGAATAATAAGACAATCGATGCCTATACTTGGTGGACGTAGCCCAAAGTTTGGGTGAACCATGTGAAATCCCTGTGTCTATTTCATATGTGTTTGATTGTTAATTATCATTGAGAATTTTGTTTTCCACATTGAAAATTATAACAAGTGGGATCAGAGCTGGTTAGAGCTGGTTGAAGGAGCATCAAATTCTCGAAGAATCCAGAAGTGAAATATCTGTGAGGGTGCGTCAATTTATACATCCCCATAGGTCCCTCCTCTTGAAGGGTGTAGAGACTTATTACTCACCCTGACACTCATGAAAAATTTGTGAAATTTCCGCAGTTGAGTATGAGGAACAATGCATAGATCTTTCAATATTTCTGCACTCCAGTGTGTCGGAAGGTGCAGAATCCCCGCACTCCAGTGTTGCAAGAGGTGCGGCAGCTCCCTTAGATCCAAAAGTCACGACGGATCGCTAAAATTCAACAGATAAAGAATTTCTTAAGGTATGAAGAATTTATGAAAAACTTAAGGTATGAACTATTTTGCACAAGTCACGTGGAGGCGGTTTTTTAAAAATATATGAAAAGGTGCGAAGAGGTATGAGAGTTGAATTTTAATTAAGAATGAAATACCCCTTTTTAAAAAGAATCATATAAGAGTGAGGATGGTTTTTTAATAAAAGGGTGGAAGAATTTAAAAGGTGGATGTTTTAAAAAGTAAATCTTTTTCTTTATAAAAGTTTTTTATTAAAACTTTTTATATTATTAAAAGGGTTTTTTTTTGTATTAAACCTTTTGTTGTTATAATTTAACCTTATTTTAGTAAGGATCCACATTTAAAATTATTTATAATTCTTCCACATTTAAAAGGATTTCTTATAAGCAGTGATTTGGGCCTTGGGTTTTATAAGCAATGGATATTAGGAGCTTTTTTGTGAAAATGGCTAAGATGCAGAGTTTGAAGTTTGAAGTTGAAAATTTCAGCGGTAAAAACAACTTTGAACTCTGGAAGATTAAGATGTGGGATTTACTGGTGGAACAAGGGTTGCATAAAGCACTGGCAGGAAATTGAAAGAAACCAACAGCCATGACAAAATGGGAATGAGAAAATCTGGATGTGAAAGCTCTTAGCACCATTCGTTTATGTCTGGCGAATGAGGTTCTATTTAATATCGTAGGAGAGGATACAACATCAGGCTTATGGAGAAAGTTGGAAAGTATATATATGAAAAATGCCTTGACAAGAAGAATCTACTTGAAGAGACAGTTGTACAATTTGCGGATGAAGGAAGCTACAAAAGTTGCTAACCATTTAAATACCTTCGATACCCTCATAGTTCAATTGACTAGTATGGAAGTTAAATTTGAAGATGAATATAAGGCTATCACACTATTGTGTTCATTGCCTGACTCTTGGGATAATCTAGTCACCTCTATTAGCTTTAGCTCAATAAATGTTTTAGATTATGACTTTGTTGTGGGAGCTTTGTTGGCTGAGGAGATGAGGAGAAAATCTAGTAAAGAAACCTCAACTTCAGAGGCGATGTTGATCAGAGGTCGAACCATAGAGAAGAATGAGAGAAGTTCTTTCCGATCTAAGTCAAGACACAGAAAGGGTAAAGAAAAATGTCGGTACTGTGGAAAAAGAGGACATCTCAAGAAAGATTGCTTGAAGAGAAAGGAATCCGAGGAAAAGTCTACAAAGGAAGAAAATTTGGTTGTAACAAATTCAGGTATAATTGATCATGTTTTATCCATTTCTAGTAATTTACAATATCAAGACAAATGGCAGTTAGATTCAGGTGCCTCCCACCACATGTGCTCACGTAGAAATTGGTTCTTTTCTTACCAATCTATTGATGAGGGTGTAGTGTTTATGGGAAATGGTATTCCATGTAAAACTGTTGGGGTTGGCAGTATTAGAATCAGGATGTTCGATGGTATTGTTAAGGAATTAACAGATGTTAGATATGTACCCGATCTTAAATCAAATTTGATTTCATTGGGAGTGTTGGATTCTTGTGGATATAAGTATACATGTCAAGGTGGATCTCTCACAGTATCGAAATGTAATTTAGTAGTGATGAAGGCAAAAAAGGTTGATAACCTTTATAAGCTGGAAGGTAGTACTGAAGTAGCATCTGAAGTCACAGATGTATATTCTTGTTTATGGCAGAAGCATCAAGGCCATAAGATCAAGAAAGAATTTTATGTACTGGTAAACGATAAATCATTTCCAGACTTAAAATCTTTGTTTCTGAATTCCTTCTTGTTTTATATCTCTGCATGTTATGATGATGGAATAAAGGGATGTTGTGTGTGGGATCCTACTTCTCACAACATCATCATTGATAGAGTTATAGCATGTATGGAACAACCAAAAGGGTTGATTCAAGATCGCAACAGTAAATTTGTTTGCATGCTAGATAATTCATTGTATGGCCTATTGGTACCCAGGCAAATATACAAGATGTTTGAATCCTTCATAATGAGTCAGGATTGATCAAAGGGTAGGAATGACTATACAATTTATAGTATATTCATAGTCTTGATGTTCTCTATTGATGATATGCTCGATGAGGGCTGAAGCATGGATAAAATCAGCAAGATAATGACTCAGGTGGATAGGACAATTCAGATGAGGTATCAAGGAAAAGCAAAACAAATTATGGACATGGAAGCACACATAGATGGTAATGGTAAGATGTGGTTGGAGTTCAGTATGAACATTGTAAGACCAATTTTTATGCCTCTTGCTTTCCACTGAGATGGTCTGTGATAATTGTAATGTATATTTTACAAGTATTTTGGATAGGAGGAGATGTATCACTAAATGTGTCTCATGACACAATTGTGGAAGACATGTTGGAGGTGGACTGACCCCTCATGAAATCCAAGCTCGTGCAAGTCACACAGTCGAGATCATGAAACCAATTTTATTAGAGAAGTTGTAGTGGTGCTTGGATTCTCTTGGCTTGTAACAAAGGTGATGAACAAAAGGAAGAAGCAGGGTATCAGGTTAATTGTTGTCAAGGTGGAGATTGTTGGGATTTGGTGACAACCAATTACCAAGAACAGATTTGGATCCTATCATTATGCATTGGTTACAACCAAATAGACAAAGTTATAATATGGATAGGGATTGCATTTAATATTCAGTTTCTTGTGTGAATGTATAAATTCATGTAAGCTCGCAGAGGTAAATATGACTATGAGATGACTGAGTGTGGGAGACTGAGAGAGAACTTGCAAATCTTATGTAATCTCCATAATCTGAATAATAAGGCAATCGATGCCTATGCTTCTCAGACGTATCCCAACGTTTGGTTGAACCACGTGAAATACCTGTGTCTATTTCTTGTGTGTGTGATTTTTAATTATCATTAAGAATTGTGTTTTCCGCATAGACAATTCTAGCAAGTGGTATCAGAGCTGGTTAGATCTAGTTGAAGGAGCTTCAAATTATCGGAGAAGCCAGAAGTGGAATTTATGTGAGGGTGCATCAATTTATACATCCTTACAGGTCCCTCCTCTCGAAGGGTGTAGAGACTTATTACTCAGCCTTACTCTCGTGAACAATTTGTGAAATTTTCGCAGTTGCGTATGAGGAACAGTGCGTAGATCTTTCACGATTTCCGCACTCCAGTGTGTCAAGAGGTACAGAATCCCCGCACTCAAGTGTTGCGTGTGGTGCAGAAACTCCCTTAAATCGAAAAGTCAGGACGACTCCCTAAAATTCAGCAGATAAAGAATTTCTTAAGGTATGAAGAATTTATGAAAAACTTAAGGTATGAACTATTTTTCACAAGTCACGTGCAGGCGATGTTTTAAAAATATATGAAAAGGTGTGAAGAGGTATGAGAGTTGACCTTTAATTAAGAACAAAATACTCTTTTTTTAAAAGAATCATATAAGGGTGAGGATGGTTTTTTAATAAAAGGGTGGAAGAATTTAAAAGGTGGATGTTTTAAAAAGTAAATTTTTTTCTTTATAAAAGTTTTTTATTAAAAGTTTTTATATTATTAAAAGGGTTTTTTTTTTTGGATTAAACCTTTTGTGGTTATAATTTAACCTTATTTTATTACGGATCCACATTTAACGTTATTTATAATTCTTCCACATTTAAAATCATTTCTTATAAGCAGTGATTTGGGCCTTGGGTTTTATAAGCAGTGGATATTAGGAGATTTTTTGTGCAAATGGATAAGATGCAAAGTTCGAAGTTTGAAGTTGAAAAGTTCAGCGGTAAAAACAACTTTGAGCTCTGGAAGCTTAAGATGCAAGATTTACTGGTGCAACAAGGGTTGCAAAAAGCATTGGCAGGAAATTCAAAGAAACCAGCAACCATGAGGGAATGGGAATGAGAGAATCTGGATGAAAAATCTCTTAGCTCCATTTGTTTATGTCTTGTGGATGAAGTTTTGTTTAATATCGTAGGAGAGGATACAACATCAGGCTTATGGAGCAAGTTGGAAAGTATATATATGATGAAGTCCTTGACAAGAAGAATCTACTTGAAGAGACAGTTGTACAGTTTGCGGATGAAGGAAGGTACAAAAGTTGCTGACCATTTAAATACCTTCAATACCCTCATAGTTCAATTGACTAGTATGGAAGTTAAATTCGAAGATGAAGATAAGGCTATTACACTATTGTGTTCATTTCCTAAGTCTTGGGATAATCTAGTCACCTCTATTAGCTTTATCTCAACATATGTTTTAGATTATGACTCTATTGTGGGAGCTTTGTTGGTTGAGGAGATGAGGAGAAAATCTAGTAAAGAAACCTCAACTTTAGAGGCGATGCTGATCAGAGGTCGAACCACAGAGAAGAATGAGAGAAGTTATTTCTAATATAAGTCAAGACACAGAAAGGGTAAAGAAAAATGTTGGTATTGTGGAAAAACAGAACATCTCAAGAAAGATTGCTGGAAGTGAAAGAAAAATGAGGAAAACTCTATGAAGGAAGCAAATTTGGTTGTAACAAATTCAGGTATAATTGATCACGTTTTATCCATTTTGAGTAATTTACAATATTAAGAAGAGTGGCAGTTAGATTCAGGTGCCTCCCACCACATGTGCTCACATAGAAATTGGTTCTTTTCTTACCAATTTGTTGATGAAGGTTTAGTGTTTATGGGAAATGGTATATTTAATATTTAATATTTAATATTTAATATTTAATATGGTGCATTTAATATTTATTTTCTTATGTGAATGTGTAAATTCATGTAAGTAGAGGAAAATACGACTGTGATATGACTGAGTGTGAGATACTGAGAGAGAACTTGCAAATATGATGTAGTCTCCATAATCCAAATAAAAAGACAACCGATGCCTATGCTTGGTGGACGTAGCCCAACATTTGGGTGAACCACGTGAAATCCCTGTGTCTATTTCTTATGTGTGCGATTGTTAATTATCATTGAGAGTTGTGTTTTCCGCATTGAAAATTCTAACAAGTGGTATCAGAGCTAGTTAGATATGGTTGAAGGAGCGTCGAATTCTCAAAGAAGCTAGAAGTGAAATATGTGTGAGGGTGCATCAATTTATATATCCCCATAGGTCCCTCCTCTTGAAGGGAGTGGAGACTTATTATTCAGCCTTACGATCGTGAAAACTTTGTGAAATTTCCGCAGATGAGTATGAGGAACAATGCATAGATATTTCTCGATTTTCGCACTCCAATGTGTCGGGAGGTGCAGAATCCCAACACTCCAGTGTTGCGTGAGGTGTGGTGGCTCCCGTAAATCCAAAAGTCATGACGGCTCCCTGAAATTCAGTGGATAAATAATTTCCTAAGGTATGAATAATTTATGAAAAACTTAAGGTATGAAATATTTTGCACAAGTAACGTGGAGGCGGTTTTTTAAGCAGTGATTTGAGCCTTGGGTTTTATAAGCAGTGGATATTAGGATATTTTTTGTGCAAATGGCTAAATATGTAGAGTTGGAAGTTTGAAGTTGAAAATTTCAGTGGTAAAAACAAATTTGAGCTCTGGAAGATTAAGATGTGGGATTAATTGGTGCAGCATGGGTTGCAAAAATCATTGGAAGGAAAGTCAAAGAAACCAACAACCATGACGGAATGAGAATGGGAGTATCTGTATGCGAAAGATCTTAGCACCATTCGTTTATGTCTAGCAGATGCATTTTTGTTTAATATCAAAGGAGAGGATACAACATCAAACTTATGGAGCAAGTTGGAAAGTATATATATGACGAAGTCCTTGACAAGCAGAATCTACTTGAAGAGACAGTTGTACAGTTTGTGGATGAAGGAAGGTACAAAATTTGTTGACCATTTAAATACCTTAAATACCCTCATAGTTCAATTGACTACTATGGAAGTTAAATTTGAAGATGAAGATAAGGCTATTACAATATTGTGTTCGTTGCCTGAGTCTTGGGATAATCTAGTGACCTCTATTAGCTTTAGCTCAGCAGATGTTTTAGATTATAACTCTGTTGTGGGAGCTTTGCTGGCTGAGGAGATAAGGAGAAAATCTAGTAAAGAAACCTCAACTTCAGAGGTGATGTTGATCAGAGGTCGAACCACAGAGAAGAATGACAGAAGTTCTTTCTGATCTAAGTCAAGACACAGAAAGGGTAAAGAAAAATGTCGGTATCGTGGAAAAATAGGGCATCTCAAGAAAGATTGCTGGAAGAGAAAGGAATCTAAGGAAAACTCTACGAAGGAAGAAAAATTGGTTGTAAAAAATTCAGGTATAATTGATCATGTTTTATCCATTTCTAGTAATTTAAAATATCAAGAAGAATGGCAGTTAGATTCAGGTGCCTCCCACCACATGTGCTCACATAGAAATTGGTTCTTATCTTACCAATCTTTTAATGAGGGTGTAGTGTTCATGGCAAATGGTATTCCATATAAAACTGTTGGGGTTGGTAGTATTAGAATAAAGATGTTCGATGGTATTGTTATGGAATTAACGGATGTTAGATATGTACCTGAGCTTAAATCAAATTTCATTTCATTGGGAGTGTTGGATTCTTGTGGATATAAGTATAAAAGTCAAGGTGGAGCTCTCACAGTGTCGAAAGGTAATTTAATAGTGATGAAGGCAACAAAGGTTGATAACCTTTATAAGTTGGAAGGGAGTACTGAAGTAGCATATGAAGTGACAGATGTATCTTCTTGTTTATGGCAGAAGAATCAAGGTCATAAGAGAAAGAAAGAATTGCAGGTACTGGTAAGTGGTAAATCATTTCCAGACATAAAATCTATGTTTCTGAATTCCTGCTTGTTTTATATCTATGCAATTTATGATGATGGTATAAAGGGATGTTGTGTGTGGGATCCTACTTCTCACAAGGTCATCATTGACAAATATATAGTATGCATGGAACAACCAAAAGGGTTGATTCAAGATTGCAATAGTAAATTTGTTTGCATGCTATATAATTCATTGTATGGCCTATTGGTGCCCAGGAAAATATATAATAGGTTTGAATCCTTCATACTGAGTCAAGATTTATCAAAGGGTAGGAATGAATATACATTTTATAGTACATTCACAGTCTTGATGTTCTTCGCTGATGATATGCTCGATGAAAGCCGAAGCATGGATAAAATAAGTAAGAAAATGACTCAGGTGGACATGACAATTCAGATGAGGGATCAAGGAGAAGGAAAACAAATTATGGGCATGGAAGTACACAGAGATGGTAATGGCAAGTTGTGGTTGGAGTTCAGTATGAACATTGTAAAACTAGTTTTTATCCCTCTTGCTTTGCATTATAATTTTTGTTCAAGCATAGGGCTTGTCTATAAAGAAGAAAAGGTTATGTCTCGTGTAAGTTCAGTAGGAGGTCTTTTGTATGCGATGAAATGGTTAAGACCATATGTTTCACATTCTAATGATGTTGTCAGAAAGGTAAACAATTTAGGTGTTGCAGTCAAATGGGTGCTTCAGCGTATGAGAAGCACAAATGCCACCTAGAATGGTTACACTTATATAGTTTGTGATAATTGTAATGTATATTTTACAGGTATTTTGGATAGGAGGAGTGACCCCTCAGGAAATCCAAACTAATGCAAGTCACACAGGAGAGATCATGAAACCAGTTTTATTAGACAAGTTGCAATGGTGCTTGGCTTCTCTTCGCTTGCAACAAAGGTGATGAACAAAAGGAAGAAGCAAGGTATCATGTTAATTTTTGTCCAGGTGGAGATTGTTGGGATTTGGTGACAGCCAATTACCAAGACCAGATTTGGATCCTATTATTCTGCGTTGGTTGCAACCAAATAGTCCAAGTTAGAATATGGATAGGGATTGCATTTAATATTCAGTTTCTTGTGTGAAATCATAAAATCATGTAAGCCTGCAGAGGAAAATACAACTGTGAGATGACTGAGTGTGGGAGACTGAGAGAGAACTTGCAAATATGATGTAATCTCCATAATTTGAATAATAAGACAACCAATGCCTATGCTTAGTGGATGTAGTCCAACATTTGGGTGAACCATGTGAAATCCCTGTGTCTATTTCTTTTGTGTGTGATTGCTAATTATTATTGAGAATTGTGTTTTCCGCATTGACAATTGTAACAAGTGGTATCAGAGCTGGTTAGAGCTCGTTGAAGGAGCGTCAAATTATTGGAGAAGCCAGAAGTGAAATTTGTGTGAGGTTGTGTCAATTTATACATCCCCATAGATCCCTCCTCTCGAAGGGTGTGAATACTTGTGACTCAGCCTTACGATCGTGAAAAATTGTGAAATTTCCGCAATTGAGTATGAGGAACAATGTGTAGATCTTTCATGATTTCTGCACTCCATTTTGTCGAGAGGTGCGGACTCCCCAAAATACAATGTTGTGTGAGGTGCGGTGGCTCCCTTAAATCCAAAAGTCATGAAGGCTCCCTAAAATTCAGCGGATAAATAATTTCTTAAGATATGAAGAATTTATGAAAAAATTAAGGTATGAACTATTTTTCGCAAGTCACGTGGAGGCGGTTTTTGAAAAATATATGAAAAGGTGTGAAGAGGTATGAGAGTTGAATTTTAATTAAGAATGAAATACTCCTTTTTTAAAAGAATCTTATTGGAGTGAAGATGGTTTTTTAATAAAAGGGTGCAAGAATTTAAAAGGTGGATGTTTTAAAAAGTAAATATTTTTCTTTATAATTTTCTTTATTAAAACTTTTTATATTAGTAAAAGGTTTTTTTTTTTGGATTAAACCTTTTGAGGTTATCATTTGACCTTATTTTATTAAGGATCCACATTTAACCTTATTTATAATTCCTCCACATTTAAAATGATTTTTTATAAGCAATGATTTGCGCCTTGGGTTTTATAAGCAGTGGATATTAGAAGATTTTTTGTGCAAATGCCTAAGATGCAGAGTTCAAAGTTTGAAGCTGAAAAGTTCAGCGGTAAAAAAAAAATATGAACTCTGGAAGCTTAAGGTAAGGGAGTTACTGTTGCAACAAGGGTTGCAAAAAGCATTGGCAGGAAAGTCAAATAAACCAACAACCATGACAGAATGGGAATGGGAGGATCTGGATGTGAAAGCTCTTAGCACCCTTTGTTTATGTCTAGCGGATGAGTTTTTGTTTAATATCGTAGAAGAGGATAGAACATCAGGCTTATGGATCAAGTTGGAAATTCTATATATGACGAAGTCCTTGACAAGAAGAATCTACATGAAGGGACAGTTGTACATTTTGCGGATGAAGGAAGGTACAAAAGTTGCTGACCATTTAAATACCTTCAATACCCTCATAGTTAAATTGAATAGTATGGAAGTTAAATTTAAAGATGAAGATAAGGATATTACACTATTGTGTTCGTTGCCTGAGTCTTGGAATAATCTGGTCACCTATGTTATCTTTAGCTCAATAGATGTTTTAGATTATGACTCTGCTGTGGGAGCTTTGTTGGATGAGGAGAAAATCTTGTAAAGAAACCTCAACTTCAGAGGTGATGATGATCAGAGGTCGAACCACAGAGAAGAATGAGAGAAGTTATTTCCGATATAAATCAAGACACAGAAAGGGTAAAGAAAAATGATAGTACTGTGGCAAAACAAGACATCCCAAGAAAGATTGCTAGAAGAAAAAGGAATCCGAGGAAAACTCTACGAAGGAAGAAAATTTGGTTGTAACAAATTCAGGTATAATTGATCATGTTTTATCGATTTCTATTCATTTACAATATCAAGAAGAATGGTAGTAGATTCAGGTGCCTCCCACAACATGTGCTCACATAGAAATTGGTTCTTTTCTTACCAATATGTTGATGAGGGTGTAGTGTTTATGGGAAATGGTATTCCATGTAAAATTGTTGGTGTTGGTAGTATTAGAAACAGGATGTCCGATGGTATTGTTAGGGTATTAATGGATGCTAGATACGTATCTAAGATTAATTTAAATTTGATTTCATTGGGACTATTGGATTCTTGTGGATATAAGTATACTGGTCCAGGTGGAGCTCTCACAGTGTCGAAAGATAATTTAGTAGTGATGAAGGCAACAAAGGTTGATAACCTTTATAAGATGGAAGGAAGTATTGAAGTAGCATCTTAAGTGACAGATGCATCTTCTTGTTTATGGCAGAAGTATCAAGGTCATAAGAGCAAGAAATAATTGCAGGTACTGGTAATCAATAAATCATTTCCAGACTTAAAATCTTTGTTTCTGAANCAGCTTGTTTTATATCTCCACAGGTTATGATGATGGTATAAAGGGATGTTGTGTGTGGGATCCGACTTCTCACAAGGTCATCATTGACAGAGATATAATATGTATGGAACAACCAAAATGGTTGATTCAAGATCACAACAGTAAATTTATTTGCATGCTAGATAATTCATTGTATGGCCTATTGGTACCCAGGAAAATATACAAGATGTTTGAATGCTTCATAGTGAGTCAGGATTTATCAAAGGGTAGGAATGACTATACATTTTATAGTACATTCACAGTATTGATGTTCTTTGTTGATGATATGCTCGATGCAAGCTGAAGCATGGATACAATCAGTAAGAAAATGACTCAGGTGGACAAGCCAATTCAAATGAGGGATCAAGGAGAAGCAAAACAAATAAGAGGTCTGGAAGTACACAGAGGTGGTAATGGTAAGTTGTGGTTGAAGTTCAGAATGAACATTGTAAAACTAGTTTGTATCCCTCTTCCTTTCCATTATTAGTTTTCTTCAAGAAGAGGGCCTGTCCATAAAGAAGAAAAGGTTATGCCTCGTATAATTTAAGTAAGAGGTATGTTGTATGCGATGAAATGGCTAAGACTAGATGTTTCACATGTTAATGATGTTGTTAGAAACTTGACAGATTCAACTGTTGCAGTGAAATGGGTGCTTCAGCGTATGAGAAGAACAAATGTCACCTATAATGGTTACATTGAGATGGTATTTGATAATTGTAATTTATATTTTACAGGTATTTTGGATAGGAGTAGATCTATCACAAAATTTGTCTCACAACACAGTTGTGGAAGACATGTTGGAGGTGGATTGACCCCTTAGGAAATTGAAACTCGTGCAAGTCACACATGTGACATCATGAAACCAGTTTTATTAGAGAAGTTTCTATGGTGCTTGGCTTCTCTTGGCTTGCAACAAAGGTGATGAACAAAAGGAAGAAGCAAGGTATCAGGTTAATTGTTGTCAAGGTAGAGATTGTTGGGATTTGGTGACAACCAATTACCAGGAACAGTTTTGGATTCTATTATTCTGCGTAGGTTACAAAAAAATAGACCAAGTTAGAATTTGGATAGGGATTGCATTTAATATTTAGTTTCTTGTGTGAATGTATAAATTCATGTAAGCCCGCAGAGGCAAATATGGCTGTGAGATGACTGAGTGTGAGAGACTGAGAGAGAACTTGCAAATCTGATGTAATCTCCATAATCCGAATAATAAGACTCTAGTGTTGCGTGAGGTGTAGGGGATCCCTTAAATACAAAAGTCACAATGACTCCTTAAAACTCAGAGGATAAAGAATTTCTTAAGGTATGAAGAATTTATGAAAAACTTAAGGTATGAACTATTTTTCACAAATCACGTGGAGGCGTTTTTTTTTAAATATAAGAAAAGGTGTGAAGAGGTATGAGAGTTGACTTTTAACTAAGAACGAAATACTCCTTTTTTAAAAGAATCGTATAAGAGTGAGGATGGTTTTTTAATAAAAGGGTGGAAGAATTTAAAAGGTGGATGTTTCAAAAACTAAATCTTTTCCTTTATAAAAGTTTTTTATTAGAACTTTTTGTATTATTAAAAGGTTTTTTTTTTTGGATTAAACCTTTTGTGGTTATCATTTAAGCTTATTTTATTAAGGATCCGCATTTAACCTTATTTACAATTCCTCCAAATTTAAAAGGATTTTTAATAAGCAGTGATTTGGGCCTTGGGTTTTATAATTAGTGGATATTAGGAGATTTTTTGTGCAAATGGCTAAGATGCAGAGTTCGAAGTTTGAAGTTGAAAAGTTCAGCGCTAAAAAAAACTTTGAGCTCTGGAAGCCTAAGATGCAAGATTTATTGGTGCAACAAGGGTTGCAAAAAACAACAGCCATGATGGAATGGGAATGGGAGGATCTAGATGTGAAAGCTCTTAGCACCATTTTTTTATGTCTGGCAGATGAGGGTCTGTTTAATATCGTAGGAGAGGATACAACATTAGGATTATGGAGCAAGTTGGAAATTCTATATATGACGAAGTCCTTGACAAGAAAAATCTACTTGAAGAGACAGTTGTATAGTTTGCGGATGAAGGAAGGTACAAAAGTTGCTGACCATGTAAATACCTTCAATACCCTCATAGTTCAATTGACTAGTATGGAAGTTAAATTCAAAGATGAATATAAGGCTATTACAATATTATGTTCATTGCATGTTTCTTGGGATAATCTAGTCACCTCTATTAGATTTAGGACAACATATGTTTTATATTATGACTCTGTTGTGGGAGCTCTATTGGCTGAGGAGATGAGGAGAAAATCTAGTAAAGAAACCTCAACCTCAGAGGCGATGTTGATCAGAGGTCAAACCACAGAGAAGAATGAGAGAAGATCTTTCCGATCTAAGACAATTTCTTTCCGAAGAATGAGGATGTTCGATGGTATTGTTAGGGTATCAATGGATGCTAGATACGTATCTAAGATTAATTTAAATTTGATTTCATTGTGACTATTGGATTCTTGTCGATATAAGTATACTGGTCCAGGTGGAGCCCTCATAGTGTCGAAAGGTAGTTTAGTAGTGATGAAGGCAACAAAGGTTGATAACCTTTATAAGCTGGAAGGAAGTATTGAAGTAGCATCTTAAGTGACAGATGCATCTTCTTGTTTATGGCAGAAGCATCAAGGTCATAAGAGAAAGAAAGAATTGCAGGTACTGGTAATCGCTAAATCATTTCCAGACTTAAAATCTTTATTTCTGAATTCCATCTTGTTTTGTATCTCCACAGGTTATGATGATGGTATAAAGGGATGTTGTGTGTGGGATCCTACTTTTCACAAGGTCATCATTGACAAAGATATAATATGTATGGAACAACCAAAATGGATGATTCAAGATCACAACAGTAAATTTGTTTGCATGCTAGATAATTCATTGTATGGCCTATTGGTACCCAGGAAAATATACAAGAGGTTTGAATGCTTCATAGTGAGTCATGATTTATCAAAGGGTGGGAATGACTATACATTTTATAGTACATTCATAGTATTGATGTTCTATGTTGATGATATGCTCGATGCAAGCTGAAGCATGGATACAATCAGTAAGAAAATGACTCAAGTGGACAATACAATTCAAATGACGGATCAAGGAGAAGCAAAACAAATTACAGGCCTGGAAGTACATAGAGGTGGTAATGGTAAGCTGTGGTTGGAGTTTAGAATGAACATTGTAAAACCAGTTTGTATCCCTCTTCCTTTCCATTATTAGTTTTCTTCAAGAAGAGGGCATGTCTATAAAGAAGAAAATGTTATGTCTCGTATAATTTCAGTAAGAGGTCTGTTGTATGCGATGAAATGGTTAAGACCAGATGTTTCATATGTTAATGATGTATTTAGAAACTTGACAGATTCAACTGTTGCAGTGAAATGGGTGCTTCAGTGTATGAGAAGAACAAATGTCACCTATAATGGTTACACTGAGATGGTATGTGATAATTGTAATGTATATTTTACAGGTATTTTGGATAGGAGGAGATCTATCACTAAATCTGTCTCACAACACAGTTGTGGAAGACATGTTGGAGGTGGATTGACCCCTTAGGAAATTGAAACTCGTGCAAGTCACACATGTGAGATCATGAAACCATTTTTATTAGAGTAGTTTCTATGGTGCTTGGATTCTCTTGGCTTGCAGCAAAGGTGATGAACAAAAGGAAGAAGCAAGGTATCAGGTTAATTGTTGTCAAGGTGGAGATTGTTGGGATTTGGTGACAACCAATTACCAGGAACAATTTTGGATCCTATTATTCTGCATTGGTTACAACAAAATAGACCAAGTAAGAATTTGGATAGGGATTGCATTTAATATTTAGTTTCTTGTGTGAATGTATAAATTCATGTAAACCCGCAGAGGCAAATATGACTGTGAGATGACTGAGTGTGAGAGACTGAGAGAGAATTTGCAAATCTGATGTAATCTCCATATTCCGAATAATAAGAATCTAGTGTTGCATGAGGTGCGGGGGCTCCCTTAAATACAAAAGTCACAACAACTCCTTAAAACTCAGACTCAGAGGATAAAGAATTTCTTAAGGTATGAATAATTTATGAAAAACTTAAGGTATGAACTATTTTTCACAAGTCACGTGGAGGCGTTTTTTTAAAAATATAAGAAAAGGTGTGAAGAGGTATGAGAGTTGAATTTTAATTAAGAATGAAATACTCCTTTTTTAAAAGAATCGTATAAGAGTGAGGACGGTTTTTTAATAAAAGGGTGGAAGAATTTAAAAGGTCGATGTTTTAAAAAGTAAATCTTTTCCTTTATAAAAGAATTTTATTAAAACTTTTTGTATTATTAAAAGGTTTTTTTTTTGGATTAAACCTTTTGTGGTTATCATTTAACCTTATTTTATTAAGGATCCGCATTTAAACTTATTTAGAATTCCTCCAAATTTAAAAGGATTTTTAATAAGCAGTGATTTGGGCCTTGGGTTTTATAATTAGTGGATATTAGGAGATTTTTTGTGCAAATGGCTAAGATGCAGAGTTCGAAGTTTGAAGTTGAAAAGTTCAACTCTAAAAAAAACTTTCAGCGCTGGAAGCCTAAGATGCAGTATTTATTGGTGCAGCAAGGGTTGCAAAAAACAACAAATATGATGGAATGGGAATGGGAGGATCTATATGTGAAAGCTCTTAGCACCATTCATTTATGTCTCGCGGATAAGGTTCTGTTTAATATCGTAGGAGAGGATACAACATTAGGATTATGGAGCAAGTTGGAAATTCTATATATGACGAAGTCCTTGACAAGAAAAATCTACTTGAAGAGACAATTGTACAGTTTGCGGATGAAGGAAGGTACAAAAGTTGCTGACCATTTAAATACCTTCAATACCCTCAT
>JASDQU010503891.1:49026-67345 GCA_032191745.1 Picea mariana
TTTTATAAGTAGTGATTTGGGCCTTGGGTTTTATAAGCAGTGGATATTAGGATATTTTTTGTGCAAATGGCTAAGATACAGAGTTCGAAGTTTGAAGTTGAAAAGTGCAGTGGTAAAAACAACTTTGAGATCTGGAAGCTTAAGATGCGGGATTTACTGGTGCAACAAGGGTTGGAAAAAGAATTGGCAGGAAAGTCAAAAAAACCAACAACCATGACAGAATGGGAATGGGAGGATCTAGATGTGAAAGCTCATAGCACCATTCGTAGGAGAGGATACAACATCAGGCTTATCGAGAAAGTTGGAAAGTCTATATATGATGAAGTCCTTGACAAGCAAAATCTACTTGAAGAGACAATTGTACAGTTTGTGGATGAAGCAAGGTGCAAAAGTTGTTGACCATTTAAATACCTTCAATACCCTCATAGTTCAATTGAATAGTATGGAAGTTAAAATCGAAGATGAAGATAAGGCTATTACACTATTGTGTTCATTTCCTGAGTCTTGGGATAATCTAGTCACCTCTATTAGCTTTAGCTCAACAGATGTTTTAGATTATGACTATGTTGTGGGATCTTTGTTGGCTGAGGAGATGAGGAGAAAATCTAGTAAAGAAACCTCAACTTCAGAGGCGATGCTGATCAGAGGTCAAACCACAGAGAATAATGAGAGAAGTTCTTTTTGATCTAAGTCAAGACACGGAAAGGGTAAAGAAAAATGATGGTACTGTGGAAAAATAGGACATCTCAAGAAAGATTACTGGAAGAGAAAGGAATTTCAGAAAAACTCTACGAAGGAAGCAAATTTGGTTGTAACAAATTCAGGTATACCATGAAGAATGGATGGTAAAACTGTTGGGGTTGGTAGTATTAGAATCAGGATGTTTGATGGTATTTTTAGGGAATTAGCATATGTTAGATATGTACCTGAGCTTAAATCAAATTTGATTTCATTGGGAGTGTTGGATTCTTGCGGATATAAGTATACACATCAAGGTGGAGCTCTCACAATGTCGAAAGGTAATTTAGTAGTGATGAAGGCAACAAAGGGCTATAACCTTTATAAGATGGAAGGAATTACTGAAGTAGCATTTAAAGTGACAGATGTATCTTCTTGTTTATGGCAGAAGCATCAAGGTCATAAGAAAAAGAAAGAATTGCAGGTATGGTAAGTGGTAAATTGTTTCTAGACATAAAATTCTTATTTCTGAATTCCTTCTTATTTTATATCTCTGCAAATTATGATGATGGTATAAAGGGATGTTGTGTGTGGGGTCCTACTTATCACAAGGTCATCATTGACAGAGATATAGTATGTATGGAACAATGAAAAGGGTTGATTCAAGATCGCAACAGTAAATTTGTTTGCATGCTACATATTTCATTATATGGCCTATTGGTACCCAGGCAAATATACAAGTGGTTTAAATGCTTCATAGTGATTCAAGATTTATCAAAGGGTAGAAATGACTATACAATTTATAGTACATTCAAAGTATTGATGTTCTTTGTTGATGATATGCTCGATGCAAGCCGAAGCATGGATAAAATCAGTAAGAAAATGGCTGAGGTGGATAGGACAATTCAGATGAGGGATCAAGGAGCAATGAAACACATTATGGGAATGAAAGTACACAGAGATGGTAATGGTAAGTTGTGGTTGGAGTTCAGTATGAACATTGTAATACCAGTTTTTATCCCTCTTACTTTCCATTATAAGTTTTATTCAAGCATAGGGCCTGTCTATAAAGAAGAAAAGGTTATGTTATGTGTAAGTTCTGTAGGAGGTCTGTTGTATGCGATGAAATGGTTAAGACCAAATTTTTCACATGCTAATGATGTTGTCAGAAATGTGACAGATTCAGGTGTTGCAGTGAAATTGGTGCTTCGGCGTATGAGAAGAACAAATGTCGCCTATAATGGTTACACTTAGATGACCTGTGATAATTGTCAGGCATATTTTATAGGTGTTTTGGATAGGAGGAGATCTATCACTAAATTTGTCTCACAACACAGTTGTGGAAGACATGTTGGAGGTGGAGTGACCCCTTAGGAAATCCAAACTCATGCAAGTCACACAGGTGATATCATGAAACCATTTTTATTAGAGACATTGCATTGGTTATTGGATTCTCTTGGCTTGTAGCAAAGGTGATGAACAAAAGGAAGAAGCAAGATATCAAGTTAATTGTTGTCAAGGTGGAGATTGTTGGGATTTGGTGACAACCAATTACAAAGAATAGATTTGGATCCTATTATTCTGCGTTGGTTACAACCAAATAGACCAATTTAGAATATGGATAGGGATTGCATTTAATATTCAGTTTCTTGTGTGAATGTATAAATTAGTGTAATTCCGCAGAGGCAAATACGACTGTGAGATGACTGAGTGTGAGAGACTAAGAGAGAACTTACAAATCTGATGTAATCTCCATAATCCGAAAAATAATACAACCGATGTCTATGATTGGTGGACGTAGCCCAGCGTTTGGGTGAACCAGGTGAAATCCCTGTGTCTATTGCTTATGTGTGTGATTGTTAATTATCATTGAGAATTGTGTTTTCCACATTGACAATTCTAACAAGTTGTATCAGAGTTGGCTAGAGCTGCTTGAAGGAGCGTCAAATTCTTGGAGAAGACAGAAGTGAAATCTGTGTGAGGGTGCATCATCTTATACATCCCCGCAGGTCCCTCCTCTCAAAGGGTGCGAAGACTTATTACTCAGCCTTACGCTCGTGAAAAAATTGTGAAATTTCTGCAATTGAGTATGAGGAACAATGCGTAGATATTTCACGATTTTTGCACTCCAATTTGTCGGGAGGTGCGGAATCCCTACACTCAAGTGTTGCGTGAGGTGCAACAACTCCCTTAAATCCAAAATTCATGAAGGCTCCCTAAAATTCAACGGATAAAGAATTTCTTAAGGTATGAACTATTTTGCACAAGTCACGTGGAGGCGTTTTTTTTTAAATATATGAAAAGGTGTGAACAGGTATGAGAGTTGACATTTAATTAATAATGAAATACTCCCTTTTTAAAATAATCGTATAAGAGTGAGGATGGTTTTTTAATAAAAGGGTGGAAGAATTTAAAAGGTGGATGTTTTAAAAAGTAAATCTTTTTCTTTATAAAAGTTTTTTATTAAAACTTTTTATATTATTAAAAGGTTTTATTTTTGGATTAAAGCTTTTGTGGTTATCATTTAACCTTATTTTATTAAGAATCCACATTTAACCTTATTTATAATTCATCCACATTTAAAAGTATTTTTTATAAGTAGTGATTTGGGCCTTGGGTTTCATAAGTAGTGGATATTAGGAGATTTTTTGTGCAAATGGCTAAGATGCAGAGTTCGAAGTTTGAAGTTGAAAAGTTCAGTGGTAAAAACAAATTTGAGCTCTGGAAGCTTAAGAAGCACGATTTAGTAGTGTAACAAGGGTTGCAAAAAGCATTGGAAGGAAAGTCAAAGAAACCAACAACCATGAAGGAATGGGAATGGGAGGATCTGGATGCAAAAGCTCTTAGCACCATTCGTTTATGTCTGGAGGATGAGTTTTTGTTTAATATCGTAGGAGAGGATACAACATCAGGCTTATGGAGCAAGTTGGAAAGTCTATATATGACGAAGTATTTGATAAGAAGAATCTACTTGAAGAAAGGGTTGTACAGTTTTCGGATGAAGGAAGGTACAAAAGTTGTTGACCATTTAAATGCCTTCAATACCCTCATAGTGCAATTGACTAGTATGGAAGCTAAATTCGAAGATGAAGATAAGGATATTACACTATTGTGTTCGTTGCCTAAGTCTTGGGATAATCTAGTTACCTCTATTAGCTTTAGCTCAACAGATGTTTTAGATTATGACTCTGTTGTGGGAGATTTTTTGGCTAAGGAGATGAGGAGAAAATCTAGTAAAGAAACCTCAACTTCAGAGGCAATGCTGATCAGAGGTCGAACCATAGAAAAGAATGAGAGAATTTATTTCAAGACACAAAAAGGGTAAATCAAAATGCCGATACTATGGAAAAATAGGACATCTCAAGAAAGATTGCTGGAAAAGAAAGGAATCTTAGGAAAACTCTACGAAGGAAGCAAATTTGGTTGTAACAAATTCAAGTATAATTGATCACATTTTAGCCATTTCTACTAATTTACAATATCAAGAATAATGGCAGTTAGATTCAGGTGCCTCCCACCACATGTGCTCACATAGAAATTGGTTCTTTTCTTACCAATTTGTTGATGAGGGTGTAGTGTTTATGGGAAATGGTATTCCATGTAAAGCTGTTCGGGTTGGTAGTATTAGAATCAGGATGTTTGATGGTATTGCTAGGGAATTAACGGATGTTAGATATGTACCCAAGCTTAAATCAAATTTTATTTCATTGGGAGTAGTGGATTCCTGTGGATATAAGTATACAGGTCAAGGTGGATCTCTCACAGTGTCGAAAGGTAATTTAGTAGTGATGAAGGCAGCAAAGGTTGATAACCTTTATAAGATGGAAGGAAGTACTGAAGTAGGATCTGAAGTGACAGATGTATCCTCTTGTTTATGGCAGAAGAAACAAGGTCATAAGAGCAAGAAAGAATTGTAGGTACTGTTAAGCGGTAAATCATTTCCAGACTTAAAATCTTTGTTTATGAATTCCTTCTTGTTTTATATCTCTGCAAGTTATTATGATGGTATAAAGGGATTTTTTGTGTGAGATCCTACTTCTCACAAGGTCATCATTGACAGAGATATAGTATGTATGGAAAATAAAAAATTGTGGATTCAAGATCACAACAGTAAATTCGTTTGCATGCTAGATAATTCATTGTCTGGCCTATTGGTACCCAAGCAAATATACAAGAGGTTTGAATCCTTCGTAGTGAGTCAAGATTTATCAAAGGGTAGGAATGACTATACAGTTTATAGTAAATTCACAGTCTTGATGTTATTCGTTGATGATATCCTCGATGCAAGCCAGATCATGGATAAAATCAGTAAGAAAATGACTCAGGTGGATAGGACAATTCAGATGAGGTATGAAGGAGGAGCAAAAAAAATTATGGGCATGGAAGTACACATAGATGGTAATGGTAAGTTGTGGTTGGAATTCAGTATGAACATTGTAAAACCAGTTTTTATCCCTCTTGCTTTCCATTATAAGTTTTCTTCAAGTATATGGTCTGTCTATAAAGAATAAAAGGTTATTTCTCATGTAAGTTCAGTACGAGGTCTTTTGTATGCGATTAAATGGTTAAGACCATATGTTTCACATGATAATGATGTTGTCAGAAACGTGACAGATTCAGGTGTTGTAGTGAAATGGGTGCTTCACCGTATGAGAAGCACAAATGTCACCTATAATGGTTACACTGAGATGGTCTATGATAATTGTAATGTATATTTTACAGGTATTTTGGATAGGAGGAGATCTATCACTAAATGAGTCTCACAACATAGTTGTGGAAGACATGTTGGAGGTGGAGTGATCCCTCAGGAAATCCAAACTCGTGCAAATCACACAAGTGAGATCATGAAACTAGTTTTATTAGAGAAGTTGCAGTGGTTCTTGGCTTCTCTTGGCTTGCAACAAAGTTGATGAACAAAAGGAAGAACAAAGGTATCAGGTTAATTGTTGTCAAGATGGAGATTGTTGGGATTTGGTGACAACCAATTACCAAGATCATATTTGGATCCTATTATTCTACGTTGGTTACAACCAAATAGAACAATTTAGAATATGGATTGGGATTGCATTTAATATTTAGTTTCTTGTGTGACTGTATAAATTCATGTAAGTCCATCGAGGAAAATACGACAGTGAGATTACTGAATGTGAGATACTGAGAGAGAACTTGAAAATTTGATGTAATCTCCATAATCCGAATAATAAGACAACTGATGCCTATGCTTGGTGGACATAGCCAAACATTTGGGTGGACCACGTGAAATCCCTGTGTCTATTTATTATGTTTGTGATTGTTAATTATCCTTGAGAATTGTGTTTTCCGCATTGACAATTCTAGCAAGTGGTATCAGAGCTGGTTAGAGCTGGTTGAAGGAGCGTCAAATTCTCAGAAAAGCCAGAAGTGAAATCTGTGTGAGGGTATGTCAATTTATACATCACCGCAGGTCCCTCCTCTCGAAGGGTGTGAAGTCTTATTACTTAGACTTACTCTTTTGAAAAATTTATGAAATTTCCGCGGTTGAGTATGAGGAACAGTGCGTAGATATTTCATGATTTGCGCACTCCAGTGTATCAGGAGGTGTGGACTCCCCACACTCTAGTGTTGCATGAGGTGAGGTGGCTCCCTTAAATCCAAAAGTCACGACAGCTCCCTAAAACTCAACAGATAAATAATTTCTTAAGGTATGAAGAATTTATGAAAAACTTAAGGTATGAACTATTTTTCACTAGTCACGTGGAGGCAGTTTTTTAAAAATATATGAAAAGGTGTGAAGAGGTATGAGAGTTGACTTTTACTTAAGAATCTAATACTCCTTTTTTAAAAGAGTTTTATAAGAGTGAGGATGGTTTTTTAATAAAAGGGTGGAAGAATTTAAAAGGTGGATGTTTTAAAAAGTAAATCTTTTTCTTTGTAAAAGTTTTTTATTAAAAGTTTTTATATTATTAAAAGGGTTTTTCGTTTGGATTAAATATTTTGTGGTTATCATTTAACCTTATTTGTTTAAGGATCCACATTTAACCTTATTTATAATTCCTCCACATTTAAAAGGATTTTTTATAAGCAGTTGTTATCACTAAAATTCCGTCTACAAATGGTTACAGAAATCCAGCATCTCCAAACACCTATTAGTTCATCCATGGCCCAAAAAATTCATTTCCAAAGGGCATAAAACTATACAACTAGTTATAAAATCAACATCCACTCAGAATACACAAGAAGCATGCGCACATGTGCCAGTTGAAAACGCCGGAAAAGTGCACATTCGCTCTATGCGTGAATGTGGATGCAAAAAACCGCGCATACCTCAGAACAATGCATTTATGATTTTGGTCAGCCTCCCACCCACTTCTGGTTTAGGTGCCAAGTCGATTTGACCCTCAAATCTGAACTGAATCCGAGTGGGGGGCTGGTCAAAGACCTAGAGGTGCCCTAAATGGCTCCTTTTTCACACTAAAGATTGGTTGAATAATGCTTGAAAGATTTGCTATAAAAAGAGGCCATGGGTGCACTATATTTCCAAGAATATATTTGTATTGTTATGCTTCCTATATTCTCCTGTAAGGAACCTCTTTCCTCATTGGAGCATACAAGCATCATTTCATTGAGCTATTCACATCACCTCTTGAGTGAATGAGCTTTTGATTTCTTCACCATTTCCTTCTAGTTTGCTATTTGTAAGAAGAGATCAATCTTTGGGGGTTTAAGAGCCCTCCCTTGGAGGAAGAGGGGACCCATAAGTATCCATTTCTCTTTGGTGTTTTCCCACTAATACAATCTATCCATTGGTGGCATGAATGTTGTTTATGTTTTATTCCAATATCCTTATGCACTCTAGTTTAGTTTCTTTTATTGTTATTAGCTTAGTTGTTTGTTTATTTTTTATGTTTGATGTTTCTAACTCTTGCATTCATCTTTTTCCTATCTAGCTAACCCTACTAGACTTTTAAGTTTCCTTTTTTTTCTCATTTAGGTGACGAAAAGGATACAGTAGATTGGCGACTCCTCTGGGGAAAGGTATCAATTTTCTACCCATTTGCGTTGTTTGAGCACTTACTTTTGGTTTATTTAACTTCTAGGAACCATAACCGGCCCAAGATTGCCTTCAAAAAGATAAATTCAAAACTGAGCTAAGAGAATTTCATTCGAAATTTTCTTCCTGGTCATGTAACAGAAAGTATGCGGGTTTTTTGACCCACATGCGTGCCTTTCGAACACGTGCGCCAAACTCACTTTGTTTCTCAGTACACCTACGCCAATAGGTCATTTTTTATTTGTGCATTGGCACCACATGCGCCTCTATCTACTCTGCGACCTGCACATCTGTCCAAAAATTCACACATTGTAAGGGTTTTTGCGATCTGTTGAAGGCCCATAGCCTTCTTAAGCTTGATTCTATGAAAATTGTAATATGCACCACACTTAGATTCCCTCTCCACATGAAGGGTTAGTCAAAACATAGGCACTTAGGGGGTTAAAAACCATATTTATCCTCTTTTTGCCTTCATTTTGCCACATGGATGGATTTCTTTGATTAAAGTTAAGGGAATCATTTTATATCACATATAATAGCACTTGCATTGGGACCAGAAAATTGAATGTCAATCATTCAATATGCTCTTCTCTCGTTCCATAAAGCGATCTTGAGAATTAGAAAAACGATTGAGGGAAAATTTCATCTCCCTTGAAGAAAAAATCTTTAGGAGAGGACAACAGCCCCCTCGGGACTCCTCTTAGTTTCTTTTTCAAAAACATCTTAAATTTTTAAGGGCCCATACATGCCCCCATGCTACAAAGATAGGATAGTTTTGAATCTACTTTCTTAGATAACATCACTAGGGAAGTTTAAAGGTTTTGTAACAAGCCCATACATGCCCACATGTCCACAATCTAGGACAGTTTTGTGAATCTTTCTTAGGTTAAATCACACTAGGGAGTTAAAGGATTGGTAAGGACCCATATGTCCACATGCTAGTTCTCTAGGGACTTTAAAATTCCACAAGGTTGTACCAATGGCATTTAGTAAATTAGGTAATCAAGACTTGTAAGGACCACATGAAGTCCACATGCAGCAAGGTGACACCTAACTTATTAAAAATTTGACACACTTTCACTTGTTCACACACAAAGTCACTACTCACTCACATAGTTTCTTGTAGAATCGTGGAGGTTGAAGTAGGCTTCCTCCAAAGGGATTCTGAAATGCCCCACCCTTTTCTTGACGAGACTATGCACTCCTACTTAATTGCAACGAGATTGGTTCACACCCCCAACCTCTCAAACAACCACATATAAAAATTTTCTAAAAACTCACTAGGTTTTCCTCCACAGGAGATGCCAAAAGAAATGTTTTAGTCTAGGTAGGATCTCGAGGATAGACATCCAAATAACTCCCCGTTATCTAGTTCTCACATCTTCAAACAATAGAGGTTGACAAATAGGGAACTTTTAAATCCTCCAAGTCAAGTGTTCCTACACCATAAGAAAGGGAGATACCCGTGAAGGGTTGAAGGCTGAGGTACGGTTGTTCTGTGAATCCCCCCTTGAGGAACCTGCCTCTTGGACATGATCCATCCCGTGACCCATTTTTGAGGCTAAAAATCTAAATGTTGCACTTTGACTGAGGTACCTAGTGACCAAATTTTAGGACATCTACCCGGATGGATATTGTGGGCTACAATTGCACCTTGATCGAATTTTGTGTGGCTATTGGGAAATATCACTAGCTCTTTCGAGATATGCCCCCTCTACCCATCATTATAACTGATTGTTTCATCCTTCACTAGTTCCTCTTATGGTGGCTTCAGACCCCACTGTTGAGTGATATTGGAAGGTCTAGTGATATTTTGAGAGGAAGGATGTTATTATGTCTTTTAAGACACGAGCACTTGTTTTCTTTGTTCTCCCATGAGGAAAAAATCTACCTACCAACATGTATTCCTCGCTATCAATTGATTTATGTATGATGCTCTTGTGATTACATGCGATTGTGAGATATCTTGTGAAGGTCCAAAAATTATAACAAAGCCTCTTGTTCATTTATTTCTCTCATCACCATTTGCACACATCCACTTTGCTAGTCAGACATCTTAGGGGACCCACAGAATCCATGTCATTCCAGACGCTTGCTAAATCTCCCTCTTATTCTAGGGGGAGTTCCTAGTCTTGCCAATTCATCAACTCCACCTTCTCACACCCCTGTGAGTGCTATTGTCTTGGGATCAACTTTGCTTGGTTCCACTTTACTTGGGTACACTTCCCAAGGTCAACCGTCCACTCACTCCCCTTTACACGGAAGTGGGGCAAAAAATTCTTCCCAAGGAGGAAGTACAACCCCACCTAACCCCCCTCAAGGGTCAAGTACACAAAACACTCACACAATGGTTCGAACTGATCCTTCGTCGCCACTTCAAATGCCATACTTAGCTTCTCTCAACATACTGGATCTGAGCAAACTCACAAATGATCCTATATTGCATGACCCCACATGGCTTGCAATACCCACCAAACTACCTTCAGACATTCCCAAGTTTGAAGGCAAGGCAGTCGACGACCCTGCCAACCATGTCATGACCTTCCACTTATGGTTCTCTTCAAACAACATCATGGAAGACTCCGTCCGATTAAGGTTATTTAAACACACACTCACTGGCCCATCAACCAAGTGGTATGTAGACTAAAAATCAGGGTCCCATGCGACTTTTGAATCTTTGGCCAAAGCATTTTTTACCTTATTTCCATTACCAATCCTCCTCGACAATGGTCTTGAACTACTCTCTAATTTTAAACAAACCTCATCCACACATATCGCTGACCACATTCACGAATGGCATCGACGACATAGTTTATGCAAACCAAAAACTACCAAACAACAATGCCTTGATTGGTTTCTCGGATCAATTGTCTCTCTCCTCAGCAAAGATGTGGTTTCCACCTTCCCCCTATCCGAAGAAGAAGCCATCAACAAGACTCAACAATATGACCTCATCTATTCACAGTTAGGATACTTATACACAGTACTACCTGACCTCCCAATACCCATACCATTTGGCCAGGAAAAACCTGGGATGTCTCATTCAACAAATGGATTGATTGGTACCACAACACACCACGATCCACACCCCCAACCACCACCTATGTATGGTAAACCTCAATATCCTCTGGTATATGAAGGAACCCCTTATTATCCTCCTCCCCCTTATCAACAACCATGCCCTGTTTCCCTTCATCCACCCATAAGTGGACCCCCGTCAGCACCCACAATGCGCCCGGTTGTGCAACCAAGTTCTGGCACCCCCTCTACCTCAGCTTACACCCTAAGCACTAGTGAAAGCACTACACCTTCCTATGTACCCAATGGATAATTTTCACAAAATAATCCATACTTTCCATTTCCTGGCCCTCCACAGCCCATGGCTCCACCACAAGGACACCCACACATTGGGGTTAACTTTTTTCAGCCCTCTCCCATTCAGAAATATCAAAATTTCGAACAACTGAATATGGAAAATCCGACCCATGAGTCAAATAATGCCAAAAAGAAAGGAAAAAACCAAAACAAAAATAATCCAGGACCAGGAGGGAATCACCCTCAACAGAAACAACCTGTCAAGGGAAACCTAAATCAGGGTAACCAGAACCCCCAAGGGGGCAATAAAAAAAAATGCCAAGGGAAGAATAAAAACAATCTTCGAACAAACTTCCATTGTGCCCTTTGCAGTGAGTATGGCCATTATACTCACCATTGCCCTCAAATCATTGACTTTAAATGGATGAAAGAATATGGAAATGGACCACATCCCCCAGCACTGCCTACCCCTCTGTAGGCCCCTCAACAATATGTGCAACAACTGCCCCCAACCATGCTGCAAAACCCCATTCCACACCAATGGGTGATGAACACCCAACTGGAGATGCATCCTTCCCCACCACAGATGGGACAGTATCCAAACCCTGACACTCCTACAGATCACATTATCCTCCTCACTAGCGAGGAAGAAGTTATTCTACAAACGTGCAGTCGTCAATACAATGCACCCCCTGACTCTGCTCCAACTACCTTGGAAGCAGCCCCAGTCACAACTGGACCACCTTTGATGATTCCATGCCCAAATACTGAAACACCACTTTGTATTCCTCGCAACCCATTACGACGGAATGTCAACAACCCTTAGGCTAGGGTGGCACACAATTATAGTTTGGTTGATGAATTGGCACAATCTCCTTCTACCATGTCAGTTTTATAAGTCCTTCAAACCTTTCCTACTCAATGGAAATCATTACTTTCTTCCCTGGGGGTAGTCGAACCTGGTGATACTCGACTCATCACCTTTGATCTTGATAGTAGGAAACCCCGTATCCCTGCTCTGGTCTCTTTCCAAATACCAGTTAAAATCTGGAACATCACAGTTCATCATTGCATCATTGATGAAGGTGCATCCACATGCATCATGTCCAAAACCGTATGGCAGAAACTTGGCTCCCCTGAGCTCATACCATCTGCCATCACTCTACGAGCTTATGATGGATGAACATCCTCTCCTGAAGGACTCTTTCAAAATGTCCCCGTTGAACTCGGGGGCAAGAGTATCCTCATTGACATTGAAGTTATCGACGCTATGCTTGATTACCATATCTTGTTCGGACGTAGCTACATGTACGCTATGAAGGATGTTCCCTCTTCCGTGTTTCGCACAATGATGTTCCCCCACAATGAGAAGATCGTCACCATCGACCAAGTGTCACATTACGAGCCCAACCCTTCCTCCAACATCAATAACATCCTACCCTTTGTCCACACTAATCCCAATGCCTACCCACTCATCGAGATGGGCCCTAGCATTTTCAAAGACCCATCCTTGATAGGGACATGCCATGGAGCACAGTCACTCATACATCCCTCAACACAAGTATGTGTCATCTCATCCCACATAGGCTTCTTTACTATCTTACATCCCACTCATCGCAGAGATCCTTCCTCAGGAATCCCCTGAGAACTCTTCAGCTACACCTATTCCTAATTTCACCCTTCCCTAGGGCCACATCCCAGTTTGGGAGACAATCCCCCAAGCCATTACTCAAATCCCCTTCTTTTACCCCCCACTGGGCATACAAGATTTTCAGGTAGCCGCAACGCTTACCCTTCCTAATATGGTTTTGGAAATTCCATTATGGTATCTACATCCACCTGCGATGGTCCCTCAACCATCCCTCCCTCCCCAAATAGAAGAAATCCCAATGCAGATTCCAATACTTACTCCAACTGCACCACCCTCACCCCCACTCGCTAGTGCCACTACTACAGTTGGGGGTAGAAGGAAGAAGAAAAATCCCACCTCCCTACTTCCCCCACAAGTTTAGCCTCCTTGCACACTATGTGAGAAAGACAGACACATCACTAATAAATGCCCATCTCTCCTTGAGCTACGTAATTTAATTCAACTCCCTCGAGCAACGACACCACTCGTCTCTTCCTCTAGTTCACCTAGTACTCCCACTACACCCCCTACTATAGGTAGCAAATGGCTTCGAACCAAATTCGCATGTGCCATCTGTTCAGAGTATGGCCATTACACCCGCCATTATATGACGCTACCTCAATTTCGACATACGCTAATGGCAGTATGCCAAAGCTTTCAGCAAGAAACCCCTCCATCCGCGTCATCTCAAACACATGTCACTGACATCCACTATGTCACAACCTCAATCAATGAACTTATGATATGCCCTTGCTCCCTCTATGAGTCACTTGATCATTTCACCTACCAATGTCCTATGATCATTGAATACAGGTGTCGCAAATGGCCATTATTCAAAGTCTTACACCCCCCCCACTACCAGCAGAACCAATGATTACCCCACTCCATCACCTAATGTTGTTCATATCTTCTCTCCCAAGCCTGAGGTGCTCCCAAATCCTCCATGGTTCATGGATAGCCTATATGAGGATTTACCCCCAAATCCCCCCAATTCTCTAGTTCATTTCCTCACATAAATTTTATGCCTGACTACCATTTTCAACCCACAGTATCTCGATATTTGGTTTATGTCGAGTGAACCATCATAAACCCCTTGCATTATCCCCCCCTACCTCTTCCCCACTAAAAGACAACCACATGGTGAAAATCACCAACGTTACTCCCCTGGATCCCCTATATTCTCGACAGTTCCACTATGATGAAGACATCCTCAAGGAATTAACTACCCCCGATTTCCCATGGGATCCACTCCATCACAGAGCGCTCTTTATTTCATAGGAAGCCTTTGCGCCTCCTAACCAAAACTCCATATACGCAATTGAAACCAAATATTTTATCCCATCAGGGCATGTAGATTAGTTCAATAACCCTATCCATGCCCCTGACTCTTTTTAAGAAGGTAACATGGCTAACATTCCCCCCACCATCAAAATTGATATTTCCATCAAACCTGGAATCATAGAGGAAATCACCATAGGCGCCGCATGCTCTCCTGAAGAACTCATAGCTTAAAAATCTCTCTTCTAGGAATACTAGGACCATTTTTCCTGGTCATACACAGAGATGCCCGGCCTTGATCCCTCTATTGTCGAACATCATATAGACACATGGCATGATATCACACCTGTACAACAAAAGAAACATCCACTACACCCATCCAAAGCGGCAGCCATCAAAGACGAAATTGACAAATTACGTGTTGCAGGGTTCATATACCCCATCACATATATGTCATGGGTCTCCAACCCCATCCCTATTAACAAAAAACAGGGCACTATCCGCGTCTGTACGAACTTTCACGATCTCAATAACGCCTGTCCTAAAGACAATTTTCCAAATCCATTTATCGACCAAATTATCGATGATTGTGTCGGCCATGAGGATTTTTTCTTCATGGACAGTTTCTATGGCTACAACCAAATTCAAATTCACCTAGGTGATCAATACAAAACCGCATTTACTACCCCCTGGTGCACTTTTTCATATCGTGTCATGCCTTTTGGCCTCAAGAATGCTGGTGCCACTTTTCAATGGGACATGACATACATTTTTCATGATCTGGCTCATATCATTCTCGCATACTTGGACGACCTCACCGCTCGATCCAAGAAACGCACTCAACATCTCAATAATTTACGAATCATCTTCCAAATGTGTTGTCAGTACAATATCCGCTTGAACCCCCTCAAGTGTGTATTATGCGTCACCGTTGGACGCCTCCTTGGGTTCATCATTTCCCAATGCAGCGTCATTGTGGACCCCCTCAAGCTCCAATCCATCACAGAAATCCCCCCGCCTTAGACTTTACGCCAGCTGTAAAGCCTACAAGGCAAAGCTAACTTTTTACGCTGCTTTATCCCCGATTACGCCACTCATGCACACGGTTTCCTTTGCCTCTTATGTCACAATATCCCATTCAAATGGGATAAACATGCCTAAACTGCTTTTGATGATATCAAAGAGGCACTCTCCAATGCCTTATTAATTAGTCCACCTGACTATAACTACGACTATATCCTTTACTTATCAACCTCCGTCGTCTCAGTAACAGGAGTTCTTGTCCAATTAGGGGATGATGAACATGAGCATGTAATTTACTATATTAGTAAAAATATTTTAGGGCCACCCTTGAAATATAATCACGAAGAGAAACTCACCCTTCCAGTTGTCCTCATAGTCCAAAAACTATGCCATTACATTCTTCTTCAAACTACCAAGGTCGTAGCAGATTCCAACCCCATGCAATACTTGCTCAGTCACCAACAAATTAATGGTAAATTTGCCCAATGGATCACCATCCTTCAAGAGTACGACCTCAAATTTTCAACACCTAAGATCAAGAAATCCCTTGTCCTTGCCGATTCATTACGAAATTTCCCTCTGATACTACCAGCTCTCCTGTCAACACAGACTTCCCTAACAAACATCTCTTTTACATCCCCATGGATGATCCTTGGTACGATGATCTCCTCGTCTACCTCCAAATGTAGAAGTTCGAAAACCACCTGTCCCAGGATGATCGTTGACGTATTCACCATCAGGCCCCTTTCTACCTCCTTATCGATGATAGATTATATCGACGAGGGGTCAACACCATACTTCGTTGATGTTTGACCATCAACAAAGCCGATAGAGTCTTGAATGACTGCCACAATGGCACATGTGGTGGCCACCTCTCAGGGATGTCCAGCACTCAGAAAATTATTCGAGAAGGCTACTTTTGGCCCACATTGTTTCATGATTGCATCCACGCCATGAAGCGATGTGACAAATGTCAGCTATATTCCAACAAAGCGCGAGAACCACCCACTCTTCTCCACCCAGTCATTACTGTCGACCCCTTTTGCAAATGGGGCATAGACTTCATGACTTGAAATCCTCCATCTAGAAATGGACACAAATACATCATCGTGGTAGTCGATTACTTCACCAAGTGGGCCGAATCCATGCCTACCTTCAACAACATGGCTGACACTGCAACACATTTTTTCTTTAACCATGTCATATCCTGCTTTGGATTCCCACTATGGTTAGTCTCCAATCATGGTAAACACTTCGAGAATGAGATTTTCATCCAACTCTCTTCCAAGTTAGGCTTCTCACACAATTTATCCCTCCCATACTACCCTCAGTCCAACAGATAGGTAGAGGCAGTCAACATGGTCCTCAAAACCATGTTGCAGCACATAGTTAACAAACATAAGACCAATTGGCATCATATGTTGTTTTTCGCACTATGGGCCTATTGCACAAGAGTTAAAACTGCCACTGGTTTTACACCATTTTATCTTGTCCATTGGGTTGAGGCCATTCTCCCCATCGAGTGTGAAATCCCCACCTTAAGCACCGCTATTGAGATATTACCCGACACTGCTCCAATGGAGCAACATTTGTTCAAATTAGATTTGTTGGATGAAGACCATCGGTCTTCATAACAGAACAATCAGGCAGCCAAAAAATGGTCGAAGTCCACCTTTGATCGCCATGTCAACCTTTGCTCATTCAATGAAGGCGACCACGTCCATGCTTACGACATCGCTCACGATACCCTCGGCCATGGAAAATTTGAGTCATTATGGCATGGACCTTACATGATCCAACATTGCCTCACTAAAGGTGCATACATCCTGGCCTCTCCCAAAGTCCACCCTCTCAAAGAACCCGTCAATGGGATGTACTTAATGAAATTTTACGCCTGAGCATAGCCATTCTACACTAGGATTTTTCTTTTTGTACACATTTTGTATCTTTTCTAATCTTCTTTTTCCCTCCACGCCTTGCGTCTAATCTATCATTTATGTTCTTAACAGATGCCTCTGCCATTGGCCTACCACATCGGTTATGCCGACGGAGCTAGCCAATGGAAACATAATCTCGCTTCGACCGCGTGGGCCCTCTATTCCCCCTCACATGACCTTCTCCACTCTAGTGACATATTTTTGGGCCTCAAAAACCAATAACCAATCATAATACACAGTCTTCATTGGCCTCCTTTCTAAGGCCAATCACCGCCATAATCGTCACCTTAGTGTCTTACTAGATTCCCAACTCGTGTTCCTTCAGCTCAACAATGTGTACCGTGTCCGTGATCCTTGCCTCTTTCGCAAATACCTGCAAGTTAGAATTTTATCTCGACATTTTGGTTCCATCACATTTACACATATTCCAAGACAATTCAATCAAGTAGAATATAATATGGCTAACCTAGTGTTAAATTGACATTTATAACATCAAGATACCATTACACATACATAAACCATCAAAATTTTGTCATAGCATATAGATTAGACATCATAAAAAACATCAGAAATCATCATCACATGTGAACATCATATAGATCCAAAATGTATATCCATATATATATTGAACAGTATGCCATCAATGTTTACAAAAAATCATACAACATGTCCAACATCCGTAGGTAAGTGAACCATCTCACCCTTATAGGTACAAAATCGATGTCACATCACTATATACAAAATGGGCTAGCAAGCCTATATAAATACAAAAATACATATAAAGAGGCACTCATGGTGCCTCTATATCTCCACCACCTGGTCTTCTCCCCGGGGGAGGTGCCCCACCAGCTAGGGGTCCCTCAGGTCTTGGGGGCAGCCGCCCAGTCATAGTCTCCCCCACTACAGCTGCTCTATGGATCAGGGTCCGCAACTCCTCCGGAAGGCCCACACATTGCTCCAATACTCCCTCATCCTGGATATGTGTCCACATGCCCTCAGGAACTCCCTATAGTACCACCTCCAATTGACGACGAAAATCCTCGAACTCTCCACCGGCCCCCGCCGGAGGAGCATGTGAAGGCCATGCACTAGGGTCATCATATCGACGTCTCCTGCCTGCTCTCTCATCAATAGCTATCCTTGCACCAACCTCTTACCACCGCCATCTCTCCCCTGCCCGTGACTGTCCCCATGATGGTCTCACAACCCCCTAATGAGTCAGTGCTCTGACCAACTCAACCTCTCATCTGCAAGGTCCCACATATGCACACACAAAAAAAAAATGATAGTATCAACATCCATCCATACATAAAACATATGCTATACTATCTAAAAATCAAAGCATCAAATACATCAACATACCTCTACGGTCGAACACCTCTCCAGGGGGTAGCATCATCTCTGGTCTTCCTGGAAATCCACCCCACT
>JASDQU010503892.1:60559-79341 GCA_032191745.1 Picea mariana
AATATAATATACGATGGAAAATAAATTATAATAATCATAGGCATATTAAAATCCTTCATGCCTATTAGAAAGGTCTGCTACTAAAAAAAATTATTTTGAAGACAATATAAACGATCCCTTTTGATAATTGACTTTTCCATGTAGTCTAACATTCTCTGCCTAAATTCTTCATCTTGACGAACACCAAAATTTTAGCAAAGTTAGACCAAATTGATATTATACCTAGAAAAATTCGACAATGATACTTAGATTTACAAAATAATGATTAATCTAAAATAATGATTGTGAACAACATTCCCTTTGATTATTATCAAGTTATGTCCACACAAGAATTTTGTTTGAACAATGGAAAAGTCTATTGTATAAATGAGTTTTTGATTCTTCCAGATTTGTTCTAGTAGTTGCATATTAAATATTAGTTGCATATTAAATATTAGTTTAAAAGGTATCATGGTGTTTATTAGTGTAACATAACATATGTATTATATAACATATGCTATGTTATGTTATAACATATGTATTATATAATATATATTTTATCTTATTGTAACAAGTAATTAGTGAATTTTTTTTATGTAGGACATTGTTGCTTAGAGGATGATATTTGTTTCAATATTTGTTATTAAAAATAGTAAAATTATAAAAAAAAACCTCTTTTCACATGCATCATATTGATAGTGTAAATTATGATTATGGAAACTAGATAAATCTTAATTTCTAAAATTCTTCTTTTGTTCTACAATGGAATATTTTATTTTTTCTAGTTTCAAATAAAAATAACAAAACACACAAATACTAAATACACAAGAAAACTTATGTTTACAAGCTAATTATTACATCAGACCAAAAGAAATATATAACAATTCATTTGCAACAAGTATAGAACAATACAATTATTAAAACACTCACACAAAATACCGAGACCACTGTAAAACTTATATTTTTATTTACCCAAAATGAATTCAAAATGTAATATGTTCGCAGGTAAAAACAGGTTAGCAATTGCATCCATGCCAAAAGAAACATTCATCGATTCCTTTCAAACAAGTACAGATTAAGATGCATTCTAATAACTGATATGAATTTACTCATCATTCTATTCCTTTTAAATAATGTTAACCTCCACCATTCGCCGTCTTATTCCCTTCTCTTCTCGCACATTCCCACGTGAGTTTTCTGGACTACTTTTCCTTGTCTCATTGTGGTCTCATTCCAAATCAATGATAATGCGACAGCCGTGACCATACCCATCTCCATTTATAGCTAGAATCTTCATGTAACTTCTCAATTGTATCTCACAATCTTTTCTTGGAACTTGGAGTTTTGGTGCAATCTCTTCCCTTCTCTTGTCTTCTATTTATCACCCACATTGAGACACATCGCCTTACTCTTAGAAAGAAGAAGCTAACAGAATAAATCAATGGCAGAAGGGAAATCCAGCAGGACCACTAGATGGAATCCACGTACAGAAAAAATAGATTTATTGGAAGCCATATATAGTCAAGGGATGCACACTCCCAAGACTCATCAAATAGAGAAAATAACTAGTAGACTGTGATTGTATGGAAACATTTAAAATAAGAATTTGTTTTACTGGTTTCATAACCATAAGGCTAGCGAAAGGCGGAGACAGAAACGTGGGAGAATGGCCTCCATAAATCAGTTTCATCGACCACCTTCCTTCGCAGGCACATCAGTCACAAATGGTAAGCTCTATGACACCTCCTTCAATCTCTAAAACAAAATCATAAATAATTGTTTCTAGTAGTTTGTTATTTTCTCATATTTATTACTTTATCAATGCACTGCATTTGTGTCTAATCTAAACACATTTTCGAAACTTCTTCACCAGAAAATTTTGAAGTACGACAACAATAAACAGTGGTCATTCCTGAGGTGATAAGTTAATAATTTCATTTATTTTTCAAATTGTGTACATTGATTTCATTCCTTATCAATACCTTGAATTGCAGTGGTGGATTTAGTTTCTTAGACCTTTTTGTTGAATAACTATCAGGCTTTGCTACAAATGAGATATGTAAGGATCCATAACATTTGGTTGGTTTTCAGAGGCAAGTTACTGTGGATGATAACGAACCTCCTACACTGGAGTTATTTCCATTGCATCCAAATGGCATCGTTGAATACAAATCTGAACCTGTTAACCCATTGGGATTGAAAAGATTTGTTTGTAACCCTGATGAAAATATTGATGAACAAAACAATGCAAGATCAGGCCAATGACAGTTCCATTATTTTTTCCATTTCATCCCTCAAAATCTCGGCAAACAGTGACTCTGTATTTCTCATCTTTCTAGATAAAACATTGTATGTATCAGTGTTGGGATAGGAATACAATAAACAAGAATCCATTTGTTGTGTGATGTGTCCATGGTTACTGCTTCCTCGTTATTCTCTTCGTGGTCGAAAACAACTTGCAGACTTTTGCTTCTTCTTGAAACTTGTCGAATTTTAATTTGGAGTTTTTATTCTTGAAGTTTGTTGATGTTGAAGACCAAAGGAATTCCTCGAGAGACTGTTTCTCTTTTAATTCCGATGCAAGTCTCGGGTAGATTCAACCGTTGGGATTTGAACGCCAAGTCTTGTGTAATGGAAAGTCGTTTTCTATGAATTGAATTTCGTGTGAAAATATAAGGATGAAAATATTAAGTTACAAATCATTGTGTGCCCGACACTAATGGAATCGTTATAAGGTGTTATTTCCATATATATATATATATATTGGGTCTATTATATAAATTGCTAACTTTGAAAAATGTTAATCTGTTATAAAGTTACCTAGTCAATAAATAAGAATTAAACTTTTCACTCATCAACTATTTAAGATTGAATTGGTTTATCCGACTTTAAGAGGGTAAGTGATTACTTACTATTTTTAAGAATTTTGTTTCTATGTTCCAAAAATATTAAGAGAAGATTTCCAAGATCACCAAAATTTTGTTAAGTTAGGAGGTTAGGAAAGTTGGTACTGTAACAAATATTTTGAAAATGAGATCTAATCTCGGTAAACTTTTGAAGTAGTCTTAGAGTTTAATATTTTAATGATATTGTATATTTTAAAACTTAATGATTTTAATGAAATTCATATTGACTTATTTAACCATGTAAATTTTATTTTTTATAATTTAATTGTTTTTTTTTGTTTGTTTGTTTGTTAGTTTGTCAGTGACATGTGGGACTAACCTGTGGCTAAGAAACCACAACTCAGGGGCATGGATTTTTTGTCCCTGCAGGTGTGACTTTAACACCACATAGCATCTTAACAACACACTCTGTCACCAACTTTTCTACACCTCGGGGACGTAATTTAATTATTTAATAAGATTATTATTTAAAGAAGTTTTTTTTTATTATTTATGAGTTTTATTTTTTGAATTTTATTATATTAATTTTAAAAAATTATAACTATAATTTACTAATTTTATTTAAAAGAATAATATTAATTATAATTTGTTATTTTTATTTAAAAAATTAATATTAATTACAATTTTTTATTTTTATTTAAAAAATTGATATTAAAGAAAATTATAATAAACCATTAAATTGATTTATTAAATTAAATTAAATTAGTTATTAACTTATCTATATTGGTTAATTAAATTTTCTTTTTCAAATAAATTAAATCCATGTTAAGGGTTGGTGTGGCTCAGGCAAGGTGCGATCCCTTGATTTTGGGAAACAAAAAAAATAAAATTGAAAAAAATGATGTTTTTTTTTTGTTTGTTAATTTGTGCGGGACTTGTAGGCTACGCAATTAACCTATGGCTTGAGAAACCACAACTCAGGGGCATCTAAGCCACCAAAATCACCTGGGGATCGCACCCGGCCTAAGCCACACTAACCCTTAACATGGTTGGATTTTTTTTCCCCGCAGGTTTCGAACCGGTGACTTTAACAACACGAAGTGGATTAACAACACACCCCGTCACCGACTGTCCTACACCTTGGGGAATTGAAAAAAATGATGTTAGTATACCAAAACAGAAATGTTTAAATAAAATAATATATAGATCTTTATGTAAAATTAACACTTATTTTTTTGGTAAGTTGTTCTACTTATATATTAATATTGTATAAAAAAGGCTAAACTGAATCATAGTAGTATGACATTTGCCAAAAATATAATTGGATTTCACACTCCTTTTCATATTCTCTATTAGGAATAATATATCAGTTCTATACAACACTAGCATATAAATAAACATTTCTTCTAGCTTCTTATACATTATGCAAATATTCAAAATTGACATATACAGTCATGTAGAAATTTATAACACAGAATCGACTAGACATATGATACCATCTCTTATGAATAGAGACAGACACAAAAAACTAAACAAGAAATAGAGATAGTGTGGGTTGGGTTCACAAGGGATTGGATCAGTCGAAGTCATTGACCCTTTTCCTTTTCTGTGAGATTTTGATCAACATCCTCCTTGACAATAATTTGTATATTATCGATCTTGGTTGTGTTTGAAGTTCTCCCAACCTCCACAATTATCTTCCCTACCTTGGGATCCCACTCTGTAAACTTAAAGATTAGGCTGAAAATACAATAAATTTTTCCTCTAGTCATTGTAGTTTGTCCCATACCTCAGGTTTTGATGCTCTTTCTATTCCAATTTCATGGCCATCCAATACAATTCCTTTTCCCTAAAGTCTTTTTGAGCTACAATTGTTGATAAAATATCATGTAATTCTTCTTCTATAGTTCTTTCCAAATCTTCCTCCACACTTAGAAAATTTTGAGATTGTCGTGGGTTTTTAACCTATTACCTTGCTACGCCTAACTTCTGTGACCCACATAACACTCTCTTAATTTTCACGACCTTCATTATGCACCTATACTTAGAAATTTTTCAAAGTAGATGTTCATTCACAGGTTTAAAGTACTATCATGACTCTCTCACTATCTCTCTTGTCAATTATTTCACTCATCCACTTGTCCCATCACATCTACCCTCCTGATCCTTCTACAATGTCATCATTCCAGCATCCTTTCATCCTTATCCTTCCATTACCCCGCACCCCCAACCATCCACTTGTTTTTCTCATTCGCTCTCATGATCCTCTGTCACCCTATGATGCTTTATGCATTGTCCTGTCACGTTTCCCAACATACAGTAAATCATTTTTTTAAGAAATGAATACCACTCATATAAATGTTAATGTCGTTATTAATGACAAGTTTATGAAGGAAACTTCCCATAAATGCTAACACCAATCAAAATTTAAAATCTTTGAATTAAGAGCCTTGTAATGTGTTAAAGTAAACATGTGTATTTCGATAATACTAATTTCAAAAAGTTATTTATTAAGTCCATCACCTTGGTTAAGTATGACAGCTCGAATAAAATAATAGTTCTATGGAGATACTATCAATCTTTTGGGTGAGAAGAACATAGATTTCAATGGTCATGAGATTATAGGTATTATTCTACATTACCACCTTCGAAAAAGCATTTCAACATCATTTGGAAATCATGAATTGCATCGACAGGATGCGTTCCAAAGGTTTATGGTATTAGGGAACTAATTTCATGGTGTATTGACAAATTTGATAAGGAACTATGAATTATTCAATTACAAGGGGAATCATCCATCCCTTTATCCCCCTCAATCTTTAATGATATGTACAATATCCATGAACCAACGATGGTTTTCAAGAGCATTGAAGATGAATATTTCTTGAAGATGAAGACATGAAGATTCAAACGTTTACAGGACTACCTTGAAGACCCAACATTTTTTCCTGAAAACCTCTCAAATATTCATGTATGTTCACTAAAGAACCCGTACTAAGAAATGGCATGGTTATTTCCTAGAATAACTAGATAGGAATTTACGGCTACTATTCCTAAGATTTATTTGTACATATTATATTTCTCAATCCATGAAAATACCATCTTTGATTGGGAAAGAATTATTTCAAGTGAGTTATCTTTTCGGTTGGTAAATTTACGAAAGAATAATTTTTTTGCATGTCTTCATATCTGATTTTCGTCATGACTTACCATCATGTGTTCAAAGGCCTACCCTTGTCCAAAAAGGTTAGATTTATATTCGACCCTGTAGAAATATGGTACTCCGCACTCTGGAAGAAAAAGGTTTCATATAACTTCTATGAAGTGAACGATGCTTTTATCTCTACTTTCAAAAGGTTAATTAATGGACCCGGTACATCAAGATTATCACTAAAAGCTGCATGTTTCTTAGTTGGGAAACGAAGTTTGGAAGTCAAGGAATTTTTTAGTGTTATCAGACTCTATTGTTCAACTTAGAAACCTTCATACATGACATACTATGTTTATAATAAAATATTTATCATTGAGATATGTAAGCAATATAAATTTTGGACTCACTTTTTTAGTGAGAAAAGAAAAAAATAGTTCATCCTACGGTGAGTGCACAAAGTTGGTGGATGATAAAATGGAAAAAGGGTGAGCAGGAACGTGCACCCACATGAATGCGTGCACATTTCTAGGAATGTTCATGTGTTACTAATGTTATAGGTTTGACAAACCCCAAACCTCCACTCAACGTGCCACATAGGCACATTCCTAAGAATGCATGTGTGTTCCTAGGAATGCACATGTGTTCATGTCATGTCCTTTTTTAAGGGACCATGCATGTGATTTGTGCCCATTTGGAAATACCCCACCTCGTATTTTTTATATTCATTAGGAAAATTTGAAGGGGAAAAGCACCAAGCATCTACAAGATATGAAGATCATGTCCAAATGAAGCTAGGTATGTTTGATTTATCTTCTTTTATTCTCACTCTAGCAATTTTTTACTTTGACAATGGATCTTGAATCTAGAACAAATTTCTTCTATGTGCATAGGCTAATTGATCTAGTTCTCTATCGCTTGAATGGACATATTCCTCTTCTAACAATGAAAAAATCGAAATCTCCAATTTGGCATTCAATGCCCAACGAATCGATCAACAATAATCATAAGATTTTGAACCCTAATCAACTCAGCATGACTCTTCTACTCTCCTTGAGTGCTCGATCTCTTTCTCGATGTATGCAATACTGAATTCCTATATTACTACAATGCAATATTGATTTCTCTTCTTTTGTTTCACAACATGTCCCATTTGAATAAACCAATGAACCAAAAAATCTTCCATCTTCATAAGGCCTTGGGAATCCTCAAGGTTTGGTTGCTTTACAAGTTTTGGTTTCACTGGCTTTCAATACCTCTTTAATTTGATTTCTATGTTTCATTGAAAGTAAAATTCAATATGATAGCAATATATTTTATGTTGATGTTAAGTCACTTTTTTATAAATGTGTTCTAAAAATATTTAAGATAATGATACACAATTTCTTGATGAACTTCATGTATAAACTTGAAATGTAATGAGAGCCCCTATCTTCAATGAATTTTATATGGTTCGGGCCATGAACAAACTTTGTATACAATAAACCCAAGCTACACCAATTCCTTTTCAAATGACTCACACTTCTTCAAATTAATTCATAACTCTTCTTTAACCAAAGTCTCAAACATCAATGTTAGATTTTCTAGATGCGCATATTTTCTCTCATTGTTTATCAAAATATCATCTAGATACATAGCCACAAATTTACGAGTGTATAATAGAAACAACATTATCATCAACTGAATTATTGTACCACAATTGTACTTGGCACACTAATCATCCTAGATTACATAACTAACTACTCATAGTCCTTTTGTATTGAATATTTGGTGCCACAAAATTTTTCCATCAAATCATCCATACTCGATAAAGGAAATCTACTTGTAGATGTGATCTTATTCAATTCTAGAGTATATATAAAAATTCTACAATAATCATCCCTCTTTTGTGTAATCAATATTGAAACCATACACAAACTCATTTTTTTTTAGAAAACTTACCCCACGGACAGACTAAGATCCCCTTTGGACCAAAACCCCTATCTTTGGTCAAAAGACAGAAGTAAACAAATGGTTGCTAATGTCCCTATAAAGCATAATAGTTTCATGGAGTGTGTCTGAATTTGTCTCCAGTGTATGTCTGCATGAATTACTCTAGTTTCTGAGAGCGTTTACAAGAGTCTTCCCAACTGGGCTAAGTCTTTGGTTATGGTAGAGAACATTCAAGAACTGGTTAAGAAGCAGAAGAAAAAAATACTCGAAAAATATATCTCAAGAGATGAAGAAAAATCAACACCAACTTCAATGTCTGATCATCATCTTGACATTCCCATCATTGACATGGCGAATATTTTAGAAGGATTGCAAAGAGAAGAAGATATTAAGAAGATTTCCACATCTTGTGAAGAATGGGGCTTCTTCTAGGTATCATTTGATCAATTCCTTCTTTCTTGTGAATCACGATATCCTGAACTAACTAATATATGTTGTTCAGAGAGTTGGGAAGGCATTTTTCCAGCTTCCTTTGGAGGAAAAATAGAAGCATGCAGTGAAGAGCTCTGACCAAACATTGGTCAGGGATTTTTCATTGAAGTCATTATGTTTGGATGCTTACTGGAAGATTGTGCATGCAGTATCCTATTAGATGTGAACTTTAGTCAAACAAAATCATGCTTCAGAATGGGCCTGCAAATGAGTTGACTAGATGACATTCCTTTACCTAGGCTTTCCATTTATGGTGGAAAGGATGTTCAACCGCCACCACCTACTTCAATAAATGCTTCATCAGGATTGGGGAGGATTGAGTAAACTCTATACCTATAGGATGTGGTGGCCTCTACATTCTGCGATATGGATTTGCTTTGGTAGTTCATGTTGAGACTAGCAGGCAGACGTGGATGATGAACTGTGATCAGGAAAGAGTGGGCGATAGAAAACGTGGGTGTTGATTTGTGATAGGACAAAGGTGAAGTGCCAAGGGAAGATGATGTGAAGGAAAAGGGGAGAACACATGGCAGGAGATGATAAGCAGGAGTGAAAAAGGGATATGACATAGAGGTGAGTGGGGGATAGGTGTACGATAGTGGAAAGTGGAAGGGAAATGGGAGATGTGATAGGGAGAGGAGAGAGACGGAGTGGGGGATAGATGGCGAAAGGAGAGAAGATGGTAAGTGAGGGTGGTAAGCGATCTACTTGGATGGGGGGGAGAGTGCTAAGCGGGAAAGGTCGGGGAGGGGGGCAGCCGATATGGATCCTATGTTGTAGATCTGGGTGAGTGGATCTCAACTTCCCATATCTATGCACTGCTTAGCACGATATGCCCAGGCCTCAAAACTTAGGATAAGCGGGATTTTGTGGGCTTTTAGCCCGCTTCTTGCCTTTGTTTCACCAAAGGGGTCAATTTATTAGGAAAACACTCCCCCTACAAATAAATGTGATAACATTAGGCTCCATGGGGGATGGATTTCTCCCTGTGAGATGCCAAGAACTCTTCTGTAGTTTCAGTGTCTTGCTGTTGGGATATGGAGTCACTTGTAAACCCGAAACAAAGGAAAAACAATATTTACAAAGGTCTAGGATCCACTTATGGCTCAAATAAATAATTTCTTCATAAAATGCCCATTTACTGGGCCACCAAAAACTTCATTGCCCTCCAAATTCTACAACCTTTAGGTATTATTCAGAACTATCTCATAAACTTTGAAGGGCCCAATCCAGAGGGCTTCAAATTTACCATGTTTTCCCTTGTCTTATCTGGGTCATCCCATTTAAGTACTAGATCTCCCAGTTGGAAATATTGTTTTCTGCTCTTCCTGTTGAAGGCTTGCTTGATTTTCTGTTGATGTTCATGTGCCCTGTCCATCACTTTCTCTCTATCCTATTGGAATTCTACCAATTGATGAATTATTCAGATCATATCATCAGGCTCTCCTTGATAATATTGGAAGAATTTTTCCATAGGAAGAGTGAGATGAGAAGGAAAGATGCCCTCAACTCCATACACAAGATGAAAATGAGAGGTACCTAGAGACCTCTTCATTGTCACTCTGTCATCCCATAGAGAAAATTTTGTGTGTGAATCCCAGGCCTTCTTATTATCCTCTAGTAGCCTTTTGATAATCTTGATCAGGATTTTGTTAGAGCATTCTGCTAATCCATTTCCTTGTGGATAGTAAGGGGTGGAGTGGATTAATGAAATTATGAACTTCTCACAAAACTTGATCAATGGTTCAGCCCTAAAGGAAGCAACATTATCAGTAACATTTATGTTGGGGAAACCAAACCTTTCTATAATATCTTTGAGAAAACCAATGATCACTTTGTGAGAAGTGCTCCTGGTGGGGATAGATTCTATCCACTTGGTGAAATATTCTATTGCAATTAAAATCCACCCATGTTGACCACTTGAAGGAGGATGAATTTCCCCAATAAATTCTAGGCCCCACTGCTGAAAGGATCCCGAAGCTAGTACAAGATTCAATTGCAGAGACTTGAGCTCCTACTTCCCAGAGAATTTCTGACATTTAATACAAGCCCTGATTTTTGCATAGACATCAGTGAATAGAGTAGGCCAGTAGTACCCAACCCTGAGGATTTTGTAACCCGTGGTTTTCCATAAATGATGTCCCCCCACATAGGCTATCATGGAACTCAAATATAATCCTTTGGGCCTCCTATGGGTCTAAGCATATCAGAAGCACACCTAATGAGTCCTTCCAGTACAAGACCAGGTCAATAAGGCAATACCTGATAGCTTTGAGATTTAAATCTCTTGCGTTGATTTTTTCCATACCATCAGGGGGCTTTAATTCTTGCAGAAAATATATAATGTCTTTGTACCAGGTGCATTATGCCAATGGAGTGTTTCCTTGAGGATTTTTATCAGCGAACTTAGCTTGCTGATTTTCTGAGTGGGTGTTGATGAAGTTTATCCCCAAAGCTCTGCAATTAGATTCAACCAAGAGCTTGGCCAAACCTTGGCCTTTAAAAATCTTGGTAGGCTTTATTTCTAGATCGAATTCAAGGATTTTGGCAATCCATTTGCTCCTTTTTTTGTCTATGTCAGGATGAATGAGAATGTCCTTCACAGAAGTTGAAGGAACATATGCAATGATCTCCGAATGCAAAACATAGACTCTGAAGGATTTGAGAACTTTCACCAAGGCATAGGCTTGTTTCTCCATGATTTCATATTTTGCCTCTGCATCCCTCAATGCTTTGATAAAAAAGGAAATAGGTTGCTCTAGCCCCTATGTGTTCTTTTGCAATAAAACAGTCGCCACTCTATCAAAAGAATCAAAACAGAAAATTAGAAAATCCTTGGAATAATTAGGACTGATTAGCACAGATGCCTCAGTCAGTGCCTTTTTAATCTAGTTGAAGGATTCTCTAAACTCAACATTCCACTTCATTTCATTTCCCTTCCTAAGCATGGCTGTGATGTGCTTCATCAATTCAACAAAATTTGAAACAAACCTTCTCAGAAAATTAATTTTACCCAAGAAGGACTAGACCTCTTTCTTGGATCTAGGAAGTGATAAGGTTTGTATAGCTTCCACCCTTCTTGAATCAATTTTGACCCCCTCAGATGATACTATGTGCCCTAGAAATTTTCCCTCTATTAAAGCAAATAAAGACTTCTTAGGATTTAAGGAAATACCAAACCTTCTGCATTTTGAGAAGACCTTCCTCAGATGTTGATGATGTTCTTTATTATATTTGGAGAAGATTGTTATGTCATCCAGATAGATGACCACAAATTTTTCCCTTTATCCAATGAAGGATGTCCATGGCTTGCTAAAAGGTTTCTCTTGTGTTCATTAATCCAAAGGGAATTTTGGGATACATGAATGTGCCCCAAGGAGTGGTGAAGGTTATCTTTTCTCTATCTTCAGGAAAGACAATGATTTGATTGTAGAAATAAAATCCATCAATCATGGAAATCCTAGATGCACTATTTACCCTCTGCAATATGTGTTCCATCTTTGTCAGTGGGTAATTGTTCTTCTTTGAGCTCCTGTTCAGATTTCTGAAATTGACACAGAGTCTGATTTCTCCACTCTTCTTTCTTACTAGGACCAGGTTGGCTACCCACTAAAAATATCTCAAATTCATGATAATATGATCATCCAAAAGCTTCTTCACCTCCCTTTCCATAATAAGCAACAACATAGGATCTATCTGTCTTAATTTTTTCCTAAATGGTTTGGCTTCCTATTTCAATGGAATCTTATGTTTAATGACACTGGTGTCATGTGTTCTGAGGTCTTCATAGGTTCAGGAAAATCCATCAGAAAATTCCTTTAATATATCAGTATACTTGGCCCTCTGCTCCTTTGGTAGAGTGCTTGACAATTTGATAAATTTTGGATCTATCTCTATGCCAACATTGCACTCAGCCACATCAACATCATTACTTGAGATTTTACCCTTTATTGCCACATCATTTCTGTGAAATTGTCTTTCCAAAGGGACTAGTCCCTTTGAGATGTGATTGCTAGGAAATTGCACAATATGATGATCATCAATTTTATTCAAAAGAACATCATTGTGAGGATTTATCTCAGAGTCAGGTTCCTGGTCGATGTGTAGTGTTGACAACTCCTCAACAATTTCTAGAAATCTTTTGATTTCAATATTATCCTCAAACACTTTCCAATTCTTGACATTTTCAGGTGTAGAGGGTCTATATTTCACTTCTACATCATACCTAAGTTTGAGTGACAGAGGGACTCTGAAATTGCTTGCTGAAACAACCAGAGAATCAACCATCACATTTTCTTCTCCCGGGACAAATAAAATGTTGAAAGCTAGGAAAAAACTGTCAATGAGGTACCATACTTCATTTATGTAACTTCTAAGTCGAGGGTGTTTGGTCTGATAAATATTTTTGATCTACTGGACAATGAACTCAGCATCACCAAACAAAGATATCTCTTTGATCCCCATGTCCTTTGCAGCCCGTAAACCCAAAACAAGAGCTTCATACTATGCCACATTGTTGGTAGTTTCAAAATCTAATTTGTACGATAAAGGTATGGTTTCCTGAGCAAGGGAAGTAAAGAATACTCCAGCACCAGAAACATCCTTAGAGGAGGCTCCATCAAAGAACATTTTCCAAACAAAGGTGGCGGAGAAAGATACTTCATTAAAAATCATGGGTTGTTTTTTGAGTTTTAAAGGAGGCTCGAGAGCGTCAGTGAACTAGAATAAAATAGACCCCATCTTCATGTCAAGTGCGGAGATAGGATGGCTGGTGGGGTCAGATTCATCGCTAATAATATAGTCCAACTGAGCTTCTCTGTACAGTCTTTTATGTTCTCCTCCAAAGACTAGAATGGTAGCATATATGAGGTCCATTTGTAATGTTCCTCCATGTCTTTTTATCCAAGATCTTGACAATATCATGCCAAACTTGGGGGGAACATCATCCACCACGATATCCGTGACCGCACTTTTCATGGGCTATTGAAACAAAGTCACAACCATATATTTGATGACCCCAAGACATTGCACCCTCCTTGAATCAAAGAAATATAAATCATGATAAGCCTTTGCGATTTCCAATCCAAGTTCTTCCATAATAGTTTTTGGCATGAGATTATGATATTCCTCTAAGTCCATCAGACAATTCTGCATCACCTTATCATGTATGTTTAGGGATGTATAGAAGGGAGGGGATGAATCATCACTATCTTCTACCATAGGCCCTAAGATGACTGTAGGTTTCTTGTCTTGGATGTTTACTGATTCTGTGGGATGGGGAGATGGCCTAGACTACAACAACTTAGAGAGGTATTTCTTGAAATCTACGTTCTTGACTAGTTCTGAGAGGGGTCAAGGATTCTAATATTTTTAATTTCATGATTGAAGCTGAAGGAGGAAGGGGGCTTCAGGATTTATCTCAGCTCGAGGATAGGGTCTTTAGGTATTGGCAAGGGATTATGAGTTTTCTTTTCTTTGCTATTGTTTGTTGCATCTTTGATAGGCATATCTTCTTTGGAAGGCTGAACATGGATGTCCGACTTCCCTTCTTTTTTCTTTGACCTAAGGTTATTTTTATTGGCAATGTTATTGGCCTTCTCTCCCTTGCTCATCTCATTTATCTGGTCATCCATGAGATACTCCTTGTATGCAGTTTGAGTTGAATGGGGAAATGGGGAGGTGTCTCCAAGACAATGAATTTCAGGATCTAGCTCTTCCCCCTCTCATTCTTCATAAAAAACAAGGTTATTTTGAAGAGGGGTTTGGATTTTCTGATCATCCCTATCTCTGTTTCTGGGTTCTCTAGGGTGTATTTGAGAGGCATTGTTTGGTCTTCTGAAGTTGCTTCTAAGTCCATCATGCTGAGGATTTCTGTATATCTGCTTCCCCTCTACTTACAACCTTTCCATCCTAGTTGAAAGTGATTTTAGTAAGTTGGTTACTTCATCCATTTGAGGGGGGGAAGCATTGGAAAGAGAGGTGGAAGCTTTATATCTTCCCCTCGATATATCTCTATTATTCTTATTGCTAAGTTGGTTTGTTACCAATACGTTAGACTCCACTTCCAATGCTGCATCTTGCATATGAGCGAAGAAAGTAGCTCTTCTCTCTCTCTTAACAAGAGGCAAAAGTCAGGGTCAAAAGCACTAGAATAGGTAATTTTAGCAAAGGCTTATGTAGGATTTATCTCAGTAGGGATCTTAATGTACATATTGTTGAATCATTTGGAGAAGTCAAAGACATATTCTCCCTCTTTTCTCTTTAGGGACCCAAAATCTGTGATATAATACATAAATTCCTTCTTAACCCCGCATTGTCTCAAGAAAACATCATATAAAGCCTCAATCCCAGTGATGGATCCAGGGGTCAATTCCCTAAACCATTTTCTAACCTCACCATCAAGGCTTTGGACAAAGAGTCTCATCTAGACATCTTCATTTTCAATATTTAGATTGTCTGCATAACTGTAGAAGGAAATGATCTGCTCTTTTGCAGTTATATCTCCTTCTCTAGTGAACTTGGGCATGTATTTCAGGTAATATCCAACAGGGACATCATTCATCAGCTGAGATACAGAGGGGAATATCTAGTAGCCACTATGGCATCCATTCTTTTTCTAGGAGGATTAGCACCTTCCATAGCGATGATAGGTGGAGGAGAGCGAGGAGGATATGGAGTTCGAGTAGGGGAGACTGGAAGTGATCCTCTAGGAGGGAAATGAAACAAAAGAGGATTTGAAGAAAAAGATGCGGGACTTGAGGGAACAAAGGTTTCTCTTTGTGTAGTAGCAACAACAATAATAGAAGAAGGGGTGGTAAAGCCCGGGGTAGGAAAATATTATGAGGTTTTGGGCCTAAACCATGGTACAAATTCAGGCGAGATAGGAGTGACAAGGATTTATCCCTCCAATCCTAGACCAAGAGGGGAAAATTCAACATGAACACTCCCAAGATTTAAGGTTTGAGAAACTCCAACGAAAGGTATAACAATAGAATGAGTTGTAGAAATTGGAGTTTCTATATGAGGATGTTGGCCCTTGAACAAGTTTTGGGATATCCTTGGTCAAGTTTGACCTATTTTGGGACTTCGAAATCCCGTCGAAGACGAAGCGCAAGATGAAGCATACATCAGAGGATATCAGCCCCTTTTTGGGTTCTTTTTGGCATTTCGGAATATTTAATGGGTATGGGATGTCAGCCCATGGGTTTACCCATGTTTAGGAGGCCGATAAGATAAGTAGCTAGGTGACATAAGAAGGAGGTCGATAAGATAAGTGCTAAGTGAAAGTATGGTTTGAATATGCTCTGTGCATATTGTGAGAAACTGTAGAGCTAAGTGAAAGTGGTTGTAACAGACTGTGAAAGGCTTTGTTCTAGACCTAGCTTGGGGAAGGAGGATCTGGAGAGGTGCGTGTAGATATCCTATCCTATGCAAAGTAGGGTTTTTGTGGCTCTATGCATGTATATGACTGATTGAAGCTAATAAAGAAAAAGGGTTGGTGGACATAGCCCCAGGGTGGAGGTGAACCACATAAATACTGTGTTATTCTTCTTTGTGCGATGTTCCGATGTATTAATGTGTTATTTACTAAGTGCTTGATATAGATAGATAGATAGATCTATTTATGATTTGTTCTTATGATGAATCTTGATGTTAGATCTGATATAGGTGAATGTTCTTAGTGCTTGAATCTGCCAGATCTGATCCATTTGTTTATGCTAAGTGCTTAGATATATTAGATCTGGGTGAATGCTGTGATGGTTTCTTTTATCTGTGAAGTAGATATTGGTTAAATAATAATGAACTCACCGTGCTAAGTGATCTTTTAAGTATTGTAATTACATATCTGTGTCCCAGATAAGGTTGCAGATACCTGAGTTCTGCAACCACTCCTGCCTCTACCTCGGGTGAGACTTCATCTACTTTGTAGGTGTTTCCGAAAAGATCAGTAGTTAGGGTTTTGTTGGTTCATTGTTTTAGCGTTGAACCCTAGGCATGCTCCTGTGCCAACAAATGGTTTTGTTGTCGGGACCTAAAACTATGATTGCTGGGAACTGTAGAAGAAGAAGTTCTATGCAAAGATCTGACCTGAAATTGTGAAAGCTCTATGCATAGATCTGTTGCTGTAGTATGCAGTACTCTAGTTAATTTGACAAGCTCTATGCTAAGGAAAACAAGTCTCATCTGAAGAAAAGAGGTGAGATCTGAAAGCTTTGTGCTCTGAGAAAGGAAAAAGTGAGACTTTTTTATTAAAAGAGGTAAGATCTAGTAGGTTTGTGCTCTGATAAAGGTAAGAATATTGAAAAGTTCTATATCTGAAAGATTTGTGCTCTGTAGAAGTAAGATAAGTGGAAATTTTTGTTTCAGCAATATGGATCTAGGTATGTTTGATAGATTCTTGAAAACTAGGGTATTAATAGATGAAAGAAGATTTGATATGAGTAGATCTGATAAGAATAGTGAAAAATATGTTATACCTATGCATAGAAGGAATGTTTGGACTAATAAGTGTATGCAGGATCCTAGAAAGAAATGTTTGCAAATTAGCTACAATGATACTAGCGTGCACTACAGGGAAGGCTGGGGATCATTTAAAAGAAAGAGAGGATTAACCCTCTGTTACAGTTATAGAAAACTGCGATATTTTGATAAGGAATGCCCTGGGAGAAGACCCAATTGTCTTTTTTGCAAAGGTATGGACCATGAAGTATTGGATTGTCCTAGAATGATTGCTAAGATTTAAGAAATGAACATGAGACAAGAAAACCCTAAGGAAAATCTAGAAACTAAGATTATGACAAAATCCCAGAAAGAATCATATAAAGTATTGCTACAGATGAAAGAAACCCTAAATGACCACCGACATGTCAGATTATCAGAGATATCCAAAGAAAAAAAATGTCTTGAAGAAAGAATAGGAGACTTCGACATTCACTGTTTTCTAGATGAGGAAGCATATGTAAATATCATGATAGAGAGAACTTGGGAAGCTATAGGGAGGCCTGTTATGATTCCTTCATTAGGAGGAATATGACTATTCAAAGGAAAGTTGATAAACCTATGTGTGAAGTTCACCCGAATACCTATGAATGTCAATGGAACTTAGACAGAGGAAGATTTTGAGATTATTAAATTTTTTGAGAATAGTGCCCCATTTACCACACTAATAGGAAAACCCTGGATTGAAAGAGATTGGTCCCAAAGGCAAGAAGAAGAAGAAGTTTTAGAGAAGAAGAAGCAATAGTTAAAAGAATTCATGACTAGAAGGATCACACACTTGATTGAAGAACAAAAGAAAAGATCGAATCTATTTAACACTAGAGACCCAGATGTCTAAGTTGCAAGAACACTAGAAGACCCACAAAGGAATGAATTACCCATTATAGATAAAAAAGAAAGATCACCCTCGAATCTTAGGAAATAATCTCAACAACGTGAAGTACCTATGCCAGAAGAAGATAAGAATCAGAACAGAAAAATTCCTATCGAGACGAAGATCATAGGGAAGAAGGCTAGAAATTTAAGTAAGAAGAGAGATAAGATCAACAAGTTGTAGAAGGTTCCAGAGGGAACCTCGCAGAAGGAAAATTTTCAAAATTGGAGCTTCGTCGGGATATCAGAACAACGAAACATGGCACTTTGCCATGACGAAGCAATAAAGCTGTTGGGGACATTATAACCGTTGGACGAACTCTCTGAATGGGTAGAATGACATTTAGGTACAAAAAACTCACCATTCGACCATTGAGACTGCGCCATAACGGACATAACAGAGTTAGTGAAGGATTCATATCCATTGCAAGCGACCTGTTGCTGAGTTACCTATTTATCCCATCACGCCATGCACCCAGAACACTTTTTCCAACTGATATTTTGAGCCCGCAGACTAAGTTGATTTTTCTCAATGATCATCGTGCTCTTGGTCTCTATCCCATTACTATGTCTACGTTACATTTCGAACCCGAGATTGTTAACCCCAAGTGTGTATGTCTGACAAGTTGAGCATTGTAGAGAAAGTTTTTGAAGAATTTATGACCGAACTCATGAATGAAAGAGTCATGTCAATGTCTATATGTGTACAAGCATCTTTGACAAGAGGACTTCCAACCTCTCCATACACTACTCGCGGAGCTGGACCATCCCAACCATCAGATGAAAAGCAGACCAAGCATAGAGATGATCTAGCGAATGCCAAGTTGATCCTCACCATATTACCCACCTATATTCCACCTTTGAGCGGTATAGTAAATCAAGACAGTGCGCCCAGAGATTTTGAATACACCTTCGTTACAACGTACCTCTTGAAGGGGATACATGTAGTTCAAGCAGGCCAAGATAAAATTGCAGCGTTAAAGTTTAGCGACTTCAACCTTAGAGATCAAAAA
>JASDQU010503892.1:97391-117721 GCA_032191745.1 Picea mariana
AAAATTACAAGCAAGAGATGATAATCTCTTTCAGCGAGATAAGTCGATCAACAATAGTCCGAGAAAACAAATTTTACTCACATGAATAACAGAATGGTGGAAAGAGATAAGGGGCATTCTCTCTAGAATTTAACTCGGGACCTCTCACACTTTAAACGAGAATCAATCATAAATGTCAACCTTAAATCTATCCTAGAAGCAGCCAAATCATCGAATCAAAAAGGTAAAATGCTATCAAGGTAAGAATATTGCAGTGGTGGAAATTTAGAGGGCGCATAGATACCAATGCATGGTCTCTCAACACCCAAAGGCGCAATCATGAAAATCAGACAAGGACTATGAAAAAGGGGTCCACTGAGACTTAAATCATCCAATTCATTTACAAAACCATAAGCAAAACCAATCATAAATCCTAAGGCGTTCTACTCTACGAAATAAAAGACATATCGTTGCCTTATCACTTGCCTCGAATGACATCCGCGTGCTCCTTGCCACTCATGCTTGCTGACCGTCGAGACTACACCAATACCTCCCAGCCAATACTAGGGGTACTCTGCTTCCCCCGTAGCCCCCCGAGCCGCAAAGGGGCCACACACTATCCAGATGGTATGCCTAGATCCCAACTCTCCTTGCAAGGCCGAGCTACCACTCCTATCCGAGTTGGGAAATCCAAACTCCCCACAAGTAAATCATTCAAATCATTAATATGACAGCATAACATTACGCTAACATTCCATTCCCTTCTTCCTTCTCCTCTCTCTTTTTTATAGAATTTTAGAACTTCCCTTCTTTCCCTAATCTCATTAAATTTTAAGTTTTAATAAAAATCTTCCAAAATTATTCTTTCGTACAAGTGTCATCCATCCCCCACTTTGCTCCAATAATTATTTTCTTTAAATTAATAAATGTCTCAAATCCCTCACCCACCTAGATTTACTCCTAAATTTACTCCTAGGTGTCCCTACATTCCCTCACAGGTTTTAAATACTTTCCCTAAAATGAAAATGCTAAGTCAGTTCAAAATTAAAAGGTTTTTGAATGCAGATTCTTTACTAAGTTGACCTCTTGCTTTTTACCATAAGTTCCCTCTTTCCCTTTTTAGGTTACCCCCATTCCCTAGTTTCCTAAATTTTATAATTTCCCTCTTTCCCCTTTTTATTAGAGCTAAAAACGACAGTTGCAATTTAACCCCCTTTTCCCTTTTATTATTAATTCAACATCCTTTTTAAACTATCAAAAATTAAAAATAGTTAACTTCTTCTTTATATTTTTTTATATCCATATATTTTAATTAATTTCTTACTCTCTTCATTTTACCCCAAAAAATTATGAAGACCAAAATTATTATTTAAAGGGTTTTTTTTTTAAATTTTACTATTTTAAATTTTTAGAGATGTTTTCTCAAGGGTAGGCAAAATTTTACCCCTAGCAAAGTTTCAGACTTAGGACTTAGATTCTGAACTGGGAGACATTTAATTAGGAGATTTGTTTTAAAATTTCTTAAAGTGTTGATTGTCTTAGGGCCATCTAGGTTCGTTCCTTTATCATCATCAATGCAATGTGCCCTTTAGGATGCACTGCGTGCTCCAAGGGTGCCACTAGCCTCTTTTGTTTCTTTTGTGTGACGTTCCCTTCCGGACGCGCCACGTGCTCCAAGGGTGCCACTCACTCATTTCGTTTCTTTTGCATGACGTGCCCTTTAGGATACACTACGTGCTCTAAGGGTGCCACTCACTTCTTGACTAATGGGTAGACATCAATAGCCCTTGGAGTCAACACTCCGCCAGGTGAACTTGTGGGAGACTAAGGGATTCTAAGGAATAAGGCCTCCGCCTTATTGTGCGGCCCTTAGAATCATCGCGAGTAGCTGTTGCAGTCTGCCCCAGTGACATCGTGGGTCCTCTCGAATTAGGTAATCGTTAACCTCTATTTCGATCCATGGCGGGAGTGCTAGTAGGTTGTGGTAGGGCTACTATCCACACCTTTCCCTCAACCTCTCTGGTAGTCGTGTGTGTGGCCCCTTTACTCGATATGTGAGTCTGTTCGGCAAGCTATCGTCAACCTGCATCATCAACAATCATGTCAAACATGTCCACATCATATCATCTAATCAAATGTACTAAAATCACAATAAAACAATCAAACTCCAATAGCACACTCCCTAACTTGATCCAGAGTCCAAGGGTTTCATCGATGCCTCTGCATCCTCAAGGTCCAAAACCCTGCACACTCAGTAAAACTGAGTCAATAGAACCTGTCTATGTCAATGCAGTAAAACATCATGTCATCCATCATAACGCATCATAATCAAGGATAAATGTCTTAATATCATAATAGTCCGAATCACTTCTTAGAAAGTGTCCTCAAAGAATAAGTTTTCTCAGTGCGCCAGAGCGGGATGTTACAGTACTGACGTCGCATGAGATTTATCTATTTACATCTTCAATTCCAACATACCAAAAAAATCTGTACAAGACAAGAACTTGTTAACTTGAAATCTCTCAAGAAAATGATTGAAGATTGAATATAAATTTGAACTCGTTGAAATTTATATATCTTGTGTACATACATGTAACATTTATATATAGACACACCTGCACACATCCCTTGACAGATTATATTCATGGCTTAGCACCATTTTGCACCATTCAACAATTTTTTTAGCAGATTCAAATCGATCAGCATGAGGGTTCAACTGATACCTTCAAAGTAGATGTTTTATACATGCAGATATATCGTCGTGCTCTCTTTTTCCATGATCAATCTCTAAAAAGTTCCAACAATGTGTAATGTTTAATTTTTTATGAAGAAGACATAACCAATAGAATGATCGTGAAGATTTGAACTGACCCGCACACCCATCTGACCATATCCAATGTCGATTGAACTTAATTTCGCATTCTTTCAATGAATCATAAAATTTATCAAAACAATGTTATACATAATGTGTGTCATGTGCTTGATCATCACTTATATAAAAGTGATATTCTTTAATAACATGTCGATTGTCATTGGTTATTTCTATGCTATCAAGACTCCATTGAGCATGTCTATATAGAACGTGGAAAAATATTGTGACTTGATCAGAATGATAATATTCGCTATGTATTTTTTTTTGTGCAGCGAATGTGTAATTCTCTGCAAAATCAACTACAGAAAAAATTGTCTCTAGTGGAAACACTTCATGAGATTGTTTGAATTTTAGATCTTGCCATCAAGCTCTATGTGAATGCTTGGTTTATTTATAGATTTATTCCTCAAACGTCTTCAACACATCTATCACACAAGTTTTATCTACCTTCAAATCAATCCTTTTGGAAATAACATTTGAAGAATGTGGAGCCGTGTTGTTCGTATATTCATATCTCTTATAATTGACTCTTACATTAGAAAATGATTGATCATTCATATCAAAATGATCTTTGAATAAAACAAACTTAGATTTCCACAATGATCACATTTCTTTCTACCAACACATTTTTTTTTGTAAAATAAATCATCATCTTCTCTTTCACATAGAATTTCAGATATAAAAACAGATAATGTGGAAGGAGGAAATGAACCTGGCCATAGTTTTTTACTAAAATGCAAAAAAGTGTCCTAATACAACTCAAATTCCACATGATAACGACAATAACAAGTGTCACGAATAATGATGGGTCTGACAAACCATGGTTTTTGTTGCATAAATGTATTGATGGAAATTTTAACCTCTTTGTGTTATTTTTTGAACTTATTGAACAACTCTATTTGTGTCATTGACAATATATGCTTTGTATGTTCTTCATATTGTTTTTGTGCTATTCTTCATCATAACACATATCTTGTATGTGGTGCAACACAAGATTCTTCCAACCAACAATTACAGGCCAATTCTTTAACATTTTATGCAAGTCTATCTTTGTAGGGTTGTCTAGAAATCACTATCCAACAAGCCAATTCATCATTTACATCTATTTGCAATCGAAATTTTCTATGTTTGTGCAATATTTTTCTTGACGTTCCCATCGTTTTTTCATGTGTTGTGTCAAACGATCTTTTATATTGCTAGATGAAACAATTGTTGTTTGTATCACTCTACATGCAACACATGCATCTTATTTTCAATATTTTTCAAAAGATTTTAATACACTAGTTATATTGTTAAAGACATTATGTTTCACCTTTGTATCCTTTGTCGACTTTTGAATACCCAATAATGATGTAGATTTTTTTAACTTTCTTGATTTCATTAGACAAAGTAAAAGTTGAGTTTGTACTATTATTGTTTCATCTTTGAAAAATGTATTATACATATTCTTAGTTCGATATCGTATATAATGCTTAGATTTTTTCTTCTCAAACTTGTTAGTATCAACATTTTCTAATATTTCACCATCAATGTTGATAGATTCTCCTGCATATTTCAATTTAAAGTTTATATTAAAAAACATAACCCGAACACAAATTCACTAAATTATATATATTTGAGTGTTCATCTTGTATTATCTAAATTTATGTACATACCTATAGGTGATTCGTCTTTTGCTTCAATTTCGGTTTCAACGTCTTCTGCTTCAATTTCAGTTTCAACGCCTTCTGCTTCAATTTCGGTTTCAATGTCTTCTTCGACATTATGAGACAAATCTATTTATGTTTTTTGAAAAACATCAAATTGTAATTATAATCAATTATATTATTTACAATATTTTAAATTTGAATTCTATACTTTGCATTCTGTACTTTCTAAATACAGTCCCAATGCGTGTCATGTGCTCGATCATCATATGTGCATGCATACATATTTGAACTTCTTCTTGTCGAAAATCTCTATTGACATTATCATCGTTTCTTTCTTCAATATTTGCACGTTCTTGTTTCTTTCTCCAATAAATCTCTTTCCTTTGTTCGATTTGGTGAGTATCATCTCGAGTGCCATCAAATTTTCTCTTGCGCAAACTTTTGTTTCCCATGACTTTTATAGTTATCTGTAAAAGATATGTTCAACAAAGACATCACCTTGAAAAAATAATCAACATTTATCTTTCAACATATAAATTGTTATTCCAATAAAGATTTGAACAAACAACAATTACCTTATTCAACAAAACCCAAAAAGATGATTTGAAACTTTGTTTAGGTGCTCTAGAAAACCATCATGTATCGATATTGATCCTCCGATTAAACCTATGGACCAGAGGGAAGAAATAAAGAAAGAAAAGAATACAACTGCAATCAGTAATATAAAAATTTTGAAATCCCTATCCTCGAGCTCATATATGCCTGTCCATCCGATGAATTGTGTTAAATGTGTTCCACCGAAATCCTATTTATACAATTTGGCACAAAATGAAATGATACAGCGTGTTTTTTCATTTTTTTGACCGACAGAATTCGCTCAACAACCTTTTGGCCAAAAGAAGGTTTTTTCGGTCGAAAAGCTTGGAAACCGTTCAGTTTTGATGGTTTTTCATTAGATTTTAGTCTTCGGCTGAAAACATGAAATTGGGACTGAAAACAAAAACCAAAGAATTGCCCCAATCTTACATGAACTTCAGAGGTTGCAGACTCCATCAAATATTGATAATTTGGTTTCGAAAATGACATTAGCATTTCCAAAATTGAATCTACTTTCAATTCCTATAATTTGTTTTTATTTTCTTCATTTTTATCTAATTTTATTTAATTTAAAAAATAACACTACATAATATTTTTAGCAGACATTATGATTAGGTGAAATGAAATATCGGTATCTCTAAAAATATACAGTGAAAAATTTAGAAAAAAAATATATTCATAATCCTTAAACTGTTCTTTTTCAAAAGGGTATATTTAGATTTTAGTTTTAAGTAAAAATTAAGATAGATACAAGGTGTAGAAAAATATGTGTTTAAAATATGCAACGTTTTCAACTTGGTCAACTTAAAAAAAATCTAGGAATTATAATATTCATCCGTTAGATTCAAAATTATAGTCATAATAAAATAGAGTCTCTGTAGATTGTTGCAGTATATTTCATTTCTTAAAAACATAAGTTTAATAATAGATACATTGTTGTAGGAAAAAATAATTCATTATCATTCATTTCATGTTTAAGGAACATATTGTTAAACAATTGTCAAATTGACATATCAAATCGTCATGAAAAAAATTTGAAAAATAGTCATTGGAAAGCTAACAAAATTCTTCACAAGTTTTGTTTTTACTATAAAGTGAAACTCTAAATAATAAAAAATACTTTTGTATGCCGGAAGTTGAAGAACTTGTGAAAATACATTTTTTTTTCCTCATAAAACAAGCAAAAGTGTAACCCATCTTCATGATTTGACCCACATACATTTCAATGGATTTTATGATTGGTCTCCCAAAAGAGGACATCAAATTAGTCATCCTGATGGTTGTTACTATCTTTTAATATATGCACTTTTTTTTTCCTAGCTCATCCTTTAACTCAATTCCCAATGGCCCAATCCTTCATGGATCAAATATATAATCTAAAAAGTATTCCCACTTACATTGTCTTCGATCGGAACCCCACATTCACTAGCAAATTTTAGAAGGAATTACTTAAAATTCAAGGAATGCAATTGAATATGAGGATTGAATATCATCCTCAAAAGAATGGTCAAATAGAAGTGGTCAACAAGTTCTTAGAATTTGGCCACAGCCAAAAGTATTGATGGATACAAGAGAGTGTGAGTTGTTCCAACATAGGATCATGCAAGCATTGATCCAATGGAAATATATGTAACCAAAATATTCCCAACGGAACTGATAGTCATTCTACAACAATTTCCTCACCTTCATCCTTGAGGACAATGCTTCTTTTAAAGGGGGAGGGTATGTTAGGGTCCTACCCTAGCCCCCTTAGCTAGATACTTTATTAATATATGAGGATAAGGCCACCTTCCTTGAATAAGGCACATTAAATAATTATTTAATAGTTACTCATTGTAAAAATGGTGTCTTTTTTTCATAAGGTACAAATTAGTTAGTTGACTCTCATTATAAGGGACTCCGAATTCCTAGGTAGTTAAGATTTTAGATGAATAGTTATATATTGAGGAGAAAGTTATGTAATATATTATCAAGGATTTTTATTGTATTTGGAGCATTTTTCTTGGAGGTTTCTCCCTCCAAAAGGGATGTGAACATAGCTTTCTATTTTTTATTATCAAAAAAATATTTCTTTAGGTTTCTCTTTTTTTTTCTTTTGTTTTCTTGTCTTTTACACTACATTTTATGTCATTGCTTTACAATTTTTTAAAAAAATACACTATATTATAACTTTAAAAAAATAATAACATTATTAATTAAAATAAAAAATATGTAACTCAAATCAAATTGATAAAGTTTACATAATAATCAACTTCTCTTTAAAAACTTAAATGAAGGTAAATAAGATAAAATCCATCTAAATCACTTTTACTAACTTTTAAATGAAAGTCAATAAGGTAGAATCTATCTAAAACACTTTGGAATCTATTGTGACACAACATGTATAAAAATTTACACATTGACATTAGGCATTTACTAGAAAAAAACAGATTATTAATTGCTTCCACCCAAAATAAAGATTATGGCGATTCCTTTCAAACAAGTACAGATTAAGATGCATTCTAATTAGCCACTACCTTCCGCTGATGCATTTCCCTCTGCTCTTGCACTTTCCCATGTGAATTTTCTGCCATGCTTTTCTTTGTCTGATTGTGGTTTCATTCCAAGTCAACATAACGGGACAGCCGTGATAATACCCTACCCATCTCCATTTACAGCTAGAAACTTCATCGAACTTCTCAATTGTTTCTCACAATCTTTTCTTGGAACTTGCAGTTTTGGTGCAATCTCTTCCCTTCCCATCCCTTGTTTTCTATTTATCACCCACACTGAGCACACATCGCCTTACTCTAAGAACGAAGAAACCAACAAAGTAAAACAATGGCAGAAGGGCAATCCACCAGCAGGACGACTAGATGGAATCCAAGTACAAAACAAATAGCTTTGTTGGAAGTCATGTACAGTGAAGGGATGAACAGTCCCAAGGCTCATCAACTAGAGCAGATAACCAGAAGACTGCGAATGTATGGAAATTAGAGCAGATAACCAGTAGACTGCGAAAAGAGGAATGTGTATTACTAGTTTCAGAACCATAAAGCTCGCATAAGGCGGAGACAGAAACTAGAAAGAGTGGCAACCATCAAACAGTTTCATCAACCACATTCCTCCGCAGACACATCACTCACAGATGGTAAGCTCTGTTATACCTCTTTCAATCTCTGAAACAAAATAGCTAGTAGTTTGCTATTTTCTCATATTTATTAGTTTATCAATGCAACGCATTTGTGTCTTTTCTATAACATTTTCGAATCTTCTTCACCAGGTATTTCTCAAGTACAACAGCAATCGGCCGTGTTACTTATCAATACTTTGAATAGCCATGGATTTAGTTTCTTAGAACTTTTATTGAATAATTATCAGTCTTTGCTACAAATGAGATATATAAGGATCCACAACGTTTGGTTTTTTTTTAGAGACAAGTTACTGCTGATGATAACGAACCGTCGACGTTGGAGTTATTTCCATTGCATCCAACTGGCATCGCTGAATACAAATCTGAACCAGTTAACTCATTGAGATTGCAAAGGTCTGTCTGCAACCCTGATGAAAATATTGATGAACAAAACAATGCAAGATCAGGCCGGGGACACTCTCATAATTTTTTCTATTTCATCCCTCAGAATCCCGGAATGTAATGATTCTGTATTTCTCATCTTTCTAGAGAATAAAGTTGTATGTAACAGTGTCTGGCCGGGAATAACAATGAACAAGAGGCCGTTTTCTGTGTCATGATATCCATGGCTACGGCTTCGTCTCGTTATTCTGTGTGTGGTCATAAACAACTTCCAGACTTTTGTTTCTTTTCCTTTTTCAAACTTGTGGAATTTTAATGTGGAGGAATGGTTTTTTCGTCTTGAAGTTTGTTCATGCGTAAGCCTAAAGGTTTTCCTCGGGTGACCAGTTCGCTTTTGAGTAGATTTGAAACTATGCCGGCCGAATAGATTAAGGTAAAAATCACGGCGTGACACTGTTGGAATAGCTGTTAGATATTATTACGCTTTTTTTATTTTTTAGTTTTCAAAACCACTTGATAACTTTGAAAAGTGTTGGGTTGTTAAAAAGATAATTACAACTTTATTGATTAAATGAGAATTAAACTCTACTTTTACCAATTATGTAATTATTCAATTATTTAGGAACACATTTTATTTTTTCTTTCAAAATGTTAATACAAAATAAAATGAAATTTTAAAATAAATTGAGATTTTATAAAGATTTAATAAATTAAATTTGATCTTAATGAACTTCAAAATAACATGAAATTTTAAAATAAAATGAGATTTTATAAATATTTAATAAATTAAATTTGATGTCAATAAACTTTAACGGTCATTATTACATATACTTTTAAATATTGTATTAATAATATAAAATAAAAATTGTTTTATAAAATAAAATATAAAAACAAAAATATCAATGCAATGTGTTATATTATAATATAACACATTGTAAAATAAAATGAATTTTTAAAATAAAATGAGATTTTATAAATATTTAATAAATTAAATTTGATGTCAATAAACGGTCATTATTACATATACTTTTAAATATTGTATTAATAATATAAAATAAAAATTGTTTTATAAAATAAAATATAAAAACAAAAATATCTGTTATAGGATTAGTGTTTGATAACTAATATTATTATAATAATAATTTTCATGTTTGATAACTAATATTATTATAATAATAATTTTCAAATTTAATATTTCAATGAGATTGTTATTTAAGTTTTTAACATACTTTAAATTTTTATAATTGATTTGATTTAATAAAGTTATATATTTTTTATTATATTATTTGAAAAAATTTAAAATTCTAATTTATTTTAAAAAATAATTAATTTAATACTCAATAAAATTGAAAATATATAATTAAAATACAATAATATATAACTAAAATACAATATTAAGTTTAATTGATTATGTATACTATATTTAAAGTAATTTATTTGTTAACTGTATTTTTTTTTTTATTTATTAATATTTTTTCATGTAATTTATTCTAATAAAATTTCTTTTATGATATAACCATGAGTAATATATTTTTAATATTATTACTAAATAAATGAATTTTTATATAGTAAATTTATAATTTTTTTAGTTAGAAGAAGTTTTATAAATTCTTATGATATAATTATAAAATAAAAGTAATATATTTTCAATATTATTACTAAATGAATGTTTATATAATAAATTTATAACTTTTTAATTACAAAAATTCTTATGAATTCTTATAGTATAATCATAAAAATAATATATTTTGAATATTATTAATAAATGAGTGTTTATATAATAAATTTATAAAGTTTTAGTTAGAAAAAGAAAGATATTAAATTATAATAGTGTTAAATTTTAAGCTTCATAAAACTAAAATATTTAAATTAAACTAAAAAGATATTTTATGATCATGAGAAATCCTAAAAAGATGATTATATGTATATTAAATATTTTTTTATATAAATAAAATTATTTATAAATGTAAAACTATTTTGAAGAAAGTTTAAGTTAAAAAAAAATTTCATTGTGTTAGTATTAAAGTTGCAATTTGGGTAAATTGTTTAAAATAAAATTAAGTATAAAAATCTTAATCCAAAAAATTATGTGAGAAAAATAACAATTTAAAAAATTTAAGATAATATGAAAATTTCAAATTTTAATTTTTTAAAAAATTAATAATAAAAAAATTATTATCTTTTTGAAAAGATAATAATAATAAAAATTAATAATTTCTTAAATAAATTTTGGATTTTTTTTTCTCTTAAATTAAAAATGAAGAAATAAAAAAATATGTTAAAGAAAGAACATATTAAAATAAAAGAAGGATGGAGAAGTATATAGTAAATAAGGTGATTTATAATAAGGACATACTTGATTTTACAATTATTAAACGATGTGTTAAACAATAAATAACTTTTGTCTTTTTATAGATTTAAGTGAAAGTTAATTTTAACATAATAGTGGTGTTTTTATATTGAAATTTTCTTGCTTTGATTAATTTTAATAAATATCTTACCTATATAATATTAATAATTTACAATTAAAATTAAATATAATATGAATAATTTAAATTTAAATTGAATTTCAAAATATAAGAAAAAAAATAATGATAGTATAAGTATATAATTTTAAAAGAAATTTATAGATATTTATCTGAAGCTATATCCTCATTATTTTTTTTTTATATCTTACTTAGTCCATAATAAATTTAAGTTAAATACTAATTATGTGTTGTATTTGATTTTTTTTATACTGCATGTATGTAATTTTTATATTGCATGTATGTAAAGTGGAAGGAGATAAAGACATTTTGGAACTAGTCAAATAAGAGTTATGAAATAGCTTATAAATTACATTGTGCCTAAGAGAAGAAAATGAATTGGGAAAAGTAATAAAATAAAAAATTTGTTAATCCAAATTAAGGTAAACTCTATTAAACTAATATGGGAATTGAAAAAAATATATATAAATCTAAAATGGTAAGGGATATTTATGAATGAGGATCACATCCTAATATATCTTGTTCCATGGAAGAAAGGATTAGAAAAAGTGAACTAAGAAAGGAAACAAGGGAAATGAGAAATAACCAAAAATAAGAAAGAAATTATAAGAGACCAATAGTCCAACAAAATGTTGAAGTGGATAAATGTTTTTTTTGCCAAACTAAGGAAGTTTACTAGAACTATGACTCAATTAGACTTTTCTATATTTGGTATATCAACCTCTTGTGGTATGTTCTTTTGACTCCCAAATGAAATAATGAAATTTAACTTTGGGTGAGTTCTAGAAATAATAACAAAATGCAATCCTAAACTAAACACTTGGCTATAATTTGAGAATAAAAAATCAAAGGAATTTCTCTAAATAATCAATATAATAACACATTTATTCATAAAGCCCTAGAAATTGAGGGAAGAGGCCAATTACAAAATGTTGGGAAATTCAGTCGGCCTCAATTTCCCTCTCCCTCCTATGCTCCTCCCATGGTGAATAATGAAGCCCTAGTAGGAAATATGTTCTCTTCTCATGGATTCTATTGTTCCTCCTACCTCTTGTGCTCCTCTCATGGTGAACAAAAAAACCCTAGTAGTAAATCCATGCTCCTTCCATTTTACAGATGGGTTTTTCATTTCATACCCCCTTCTACATTACAATTGATCATATTTCCTTCTCTTTTGTTCTCTAGCCCCGTGGAATATAACATTTATTGTGTAAATATATATATATATATATATATATATATATATATATATATATATATATATATAATGTAAATGGATTTTTCATTGAAGGTTTCAGCGCATTCGAGTCATAGGAAGCGTGGGTGGATTTTGAAGAACTAACATGATCCCTTGAAGACGAAGGACTCTGATAAATATGAAATTGCGTCGATTCCGGACACTCTATTGTTTGAGAATGGTTTTTTTCTTTTTATTAGGGAATTCCATCTCCCAACGTACAATAATGAAGGGATCATGTTATTGTGATTAGTCGAGCCTTGTGGTGCAGGGAAAACATTTTTCTCTGAGAAGGTATTGAATTTCATGTTAAGAATCATTATTATTTCCATGGATAGTTATAACGATTCCATCCAAGTTATTGATGGAAACTATGATGGTGAGTCTAAGAAGGTCCAATTTTTTATTATCATATAATAGTTTTATATTTCATGATGTTTGTAGAATTTATTTAATGGAAATTAGTAATGCGATTGGAAACTGCATCAGCATCACCTGTATATGATCATAACAAAAACAAAAAGAACAAAAGCAATAATTATCTCCTCAAGGATCTCATGTCTCATGCCCAATGGATGAGTAAACTTTCCAGGTCAAGATATTTTGGAGAGGAACAACTTCTTAGCAATCCATATGCATCATCACCCCCCAAAAAATAAACACTAGAAAGTAATAATGAGCCCCTTGATCCTAACGTTCTATAGGTTTTTCTCAAGCCTTTGGTGGATGAATTAGGTATAATAATTTCAATAAATTTGCCAAGAATGAAGTTGTAGAATTGAGGGTATTGGCCAAGAATAAAGTGGGGAACATCATGATGATAGCTAGGGAAGGAATTGCAAGGCCTTTGGTTTGTCTACTTCATTACATATACCCCCAAACATAGGAGACTATCATCATCTCCCTCTTTAATATGTCTTTGTTTGATAATAATAGGATGGAAATTACATAATCTATAGAAATCAAGCCTCTAATATATGTATTGAAGACATGGACTTCAATAGTGAAGTAGAATGAAACTTGTTTCCTCTTGATCTTATCCCTCATAAATGAAAATAAGCTATCAATAGGTGTTGCAGGTTAAACTCCACCCCTGGTGGCTTTACTTATTAGTGGATCCTGTCAGGCGGAAAATGATGCTACTACAACACTATATACAAAATCATCCCTTCATCAAAAGGAGGACAAGGCTATAAGGGTAGAGGCAATCAACATCCTTGTATATCTCATAACAAATCCTTCCTATGGTATGGTGGATAAGGAAATAGTTGTATTGAGCAACCTTGATAGTGTTCCATATGGAAAGAGCTCTATTGTGAATGAATGTAGAAAATTTGCATTGGTCGATATATTAGAGATTATATCTCAAAAGGGTAAAGATTTTTCCACAAAAATTCTTTTGCGACTTTGTGAATATAGTTATTTGTATCAAACATTGGTTTCGTGAGAGGGGGCTATATCAACACTTGTGGAATTATCACAATTAAGAAGTACTTGAGAAAAACATAAGGTATGACATTCTTCCTATAATGCCTTGAAGTGTATGTTTTGGTGTTGAGTTTTTCTTACTTTTCTTCTAAAAATTTGTAATTTCCAATGATTATTATTTTCTATCGATATGTTTGTGTTCCAATATCAATGATCAGATGGCCTTGTTCTCTCAAAATATATTTTCGTTATGGTGTCCCACTTCAAAATATTTTTTTGTTTGATAGGGATTTCTTTCATAGCCCACAATATGAGCATTGTCATCTTTAAAACATGTTTAAAGTTACTTGAATGGGTCTTTTTCTTCTTTTATTTAGTTTTTTCCAAAGAAAACATTGTCGGATTCCCCTTTTACCTGGAATTTATAGATGAAAGGTAGCTCAATTTCCAACCATGATTGTGATTGGTAAGCTCGAGGGACTCAAGAATATTCAAACTTGTGACTTGTGGTCTCCCCATTAACAACATTCCTTGGGCAGATATTTCAATCAATTGAGATAACCCTTGGGGCTAGTTACTTGATTATGTCTATTTTCATCTATTATTAATTGAAATATTGTAGTTCAATGGAACTATATTTGAACTAAAGATAACAATCCATATTTTTGAATGTTATGATTTTCATATTTGGATATTGAGTTGGCTAGACACATGGCTAGAATAGATATCTCTAGAGATTTGGTAGTGCTATATGCAAGGGCATGCTCAAAATTGATTCCTCTATGAGTAGGATAAGATATCACCTCTCTATTCCCTAAAGAGAGAGTAGTCCCATCTTGTTTAGATGTTGGATTTGTAAGAATGGAATTTATTATCAGAATCTAGTCTTTGAAAATATTAATAACTTTTTTGTCTAGACAAATGGACTTTATGAAATTTTATTGTGAGATCACAATTACTAGTATTGTAGAAAAATATATTGTGTTCATAGTAATAAACACAAAAACTTTTTATATTCTTTAGTGTTCAAACACATATCAACATGCTCCTCAATGCTAATTTTTTTGTGAATGTAATTAATTGAGGATGGATCCAACTTGAAATTACTGAATTTTACATAGGAGGCCAAAATGCCCTCAATCAACTAAAACGTGGATGCAAATTGAAAGAGTAAGAACCTCTTTTTAAGCTCTTAAGTCCTCTATTTAATGACAACTTTTTCTTCATTTTTTTCTTAAAGCAATGATATTTGAATGATGAGAAAAATCACACCAACTTCGTTTGATAATGTGATTAGTGAGAAATAGAGCATTATTTTAAGAATTCATTAATATCTATTAAAAAAAAAAATATGCAAAAGTGGTATGTATTCCTTTTAAATTCAAAGTCTTGATTGATTTTTGTCCAACGTAAACCTTTAACAATCCAAAATTAACAGTTTCCACATTATGTTTCTTAAATTTTGAAACCATTTGAAAAAATATAATATACCATGGAAAATAAATTATAATAATCATATAGAGGCAGATTAAAATTCTTCATGCCTATTAGAAAGGTTTGCTACTACAAAAATATTTTGAAGACAATATAAATGATCCCTTTTGATAAAGACAATATAAATGATCCCTTTTGATAATTGATTTTTTCATGTAGTCTAACATTCTCTGCCTAAAGTCGACGAATACCAAAATTTTAGCAAAGTTAGACCAAATTGATATTATACTTAGCAAAATTCGACAATGAGATTAGATTTACAAAATAATGATTAATCTAAAATAATGATTGTGAATAACATTCCCTTTGATTATTATCAAGTTATGCTCACACAAAAATTTTGTTTTAACAATGTAAAAGTCTAGTGTATAAATGAGTTTTTGATTCTTCCAAATTTGTTCCAGTAGTTGCATATTACATATTAGTTAGTTTAAAAGGTATCAGGGTGTTTATTATTGTAACAGAAAATATGACATATGTATTATATAATACATATGTTATCTTATTGTTATAAGTAATTAGTGAATTTTTTTTTATGCAGGATATTGTTGCTTAGAGGATGATATATGTTTCAATATTTGTTATTAAAAATAGTAAAGAAATAGTAAAGTTGTAAAAAAAAACTTCTTTTACATGCACCATATTCATAATGTAAATTATGATTATGAAAACTAGATAAATCTTAATTTCTAAAATTCTTCTTTTGTTCTATAATGAAATATATTATTTTTTTCCAATTCTAAATAAAAATAACATAACACACAAATATTAAAAACACTAGAATAAAAATAACAAAACACACAAATACTAAATACACAAGAAAACGTATGTTTACAAGATAATTATTACATCAAACCAAAAGAAATATATAACAATTCCCATGCAACATGTACAGAACAAACTAACAATGTACATTATTAAAACACTCACACAAAATACCGAGACCACTGAAAAACTTATATTTTTATTTACCCAAAATGGATTCAAAACGTAATCTGTTCACAGGTAAAAACAGGTTGATAATTGCATCCATGCCAAAAGAAACATACAACGATTCCTTTCAAACAAGTACAAATTAAGATGCATTCTAATAACTGATATGAATTTACTCATCGTTCTATTCCTTTTAAATAATGTTAGCCGCCACCCTCTGTCGTCTTATTCCCCTCTCTTCTCGCACATTCCCACGTGAGTTTTTTGGCCTGCTTTTCTTTATATCATTGTGGTCTCATTTCAAATCAACAATAACATGACAGTTGTGACCATACCCATCTCCATTTACAGCTAGAATCTTCATGTAACTTCTCAATTGTATCTCACAATATTTTTTTGGAACTTGGAGTTTTGGTGCAATCCATTCCCTTCCCTTGTTTTCTATTTATCACCCACACTGAGCACACATTGCCTTACTCTCAGAAAGAAGAAGAAAACAGAGTAAAGAAATGGCAGAAGGGCAGTCCAGCAGGACCACTAGATGGAATCCAACTACAGAACAAATAGATATATTGGAAGCCATATATAGTGAAGGGATCCACACTCCCAAGGCTCATCAAATAGAGAAGATAACCAGTAGATTGCGATTGTATGGAAACATTGAAAACAAGAATGTGTTTTACTAGTTTCATAACCATAAATCTCACGAAAGGAAAAGAGAGAAACATGGGAGAAATCTTGCGAAAGGCGAAGATAGAAACATGGGAGAATGGTGTCGATAAATTAGTTTCATCGACCACCTTTATTCGCAGGCACATCAATCACAAATGGTAAGCTCTCTGACACCTCCTTCAATCTTTGAAACAAAATCATAAATAACTATTTCTAGTAGTTTGTTATTTTCTCATATTTATTACTTTATCAATGCACTGCATTTGTGTCTAATCTAAACACATTTTCAAAACTTGTTCACCAGAAAAATTTCAAGTACGACAACAATCGGTAGTGGTCATTCCTGAGGTGATAAGTTAATAATATCATTTATTTTCCAAATTGTGTACATTGATTTTGTTACTTATCAATACCTTGAATTGCAGTGGTGGATTTAGTTTATTAGAACTTTTTGTTGAATAACTATCAGTCTTTGCTACAAATGATCTAAAAATGAAGAAGACTTGTATTCTTGAAATTATTTGCAAGATTTAATTCATGTGTTAAAATGAAAATGGATCAATTTTGCAACACAACTTTTTATAGAAATTACTCATTCAAGAGCATATAAACAACAACAATAAATAGTGAATAGAAAACATATAACATAGCAAATGATAAAGGAGTTCACCCCTCTCTTGGGATACATCTCCTACTCCATCTTCCAATGGATCTTTTGTATTATTTTCTCAAAGTGCTCAAAAATGTGTTTTGCAATGCTAAAAATGTCAAATAGATGGCTCCAATGGCTTCATAACATCCAAAAACCCCTAACTGGGATTTTTTGGCACGTTGTTTGGCCAACAATTGAAGAAGATAGGCTTCCTGGAAGTTCCCCTTCAAACTTGTTGTCTCTGGATCGCCAAAATGCACCCTTGTTGCCTCAACCTAGCCCCCACGCGCATTTATGTGGAAAAACCTAGCACCAGGCACAACCGTACAACCGGTAAAAACTGTAGGACGGTTATGAGCACACCTAGCCCCTAACCACCAAGGCCGAGATCATGTGGCCCATGCGACCATGTGCAAATGAAAAAGGGGCTCTGTTTCATAGGCGAATAGATAATGGACAAGTGGTAGGCATTGGTTGTATAACCGTTTGAACACCAACACAAATATATGCGCGTGCCAACGGTATGATACAGGGTCATATGGTATTGAATATATGACTGGGGGCTGGGGCTAAGCCCCAGCTCAGACCCCCACACCAACCACACTTCAACTCAAACTTAAATAAACACAAAACCATTACATAGTAAGAACTACCATGGTGGCGCATTGGTGGCACGAACTTTGCAAAGGCTTTGCATGTGGGTGGAGGTCATGGGGTCGAATCCGGTGGACTCCAAATAAATTTTATACAACCAACCAATAACAAGGTGCCACATGGCAGCCCACGACTAGGCCACATGGTGTCGTACAACTAACCAAAATATGCCACGTGTTGCAATATCATTTGTCCACATCTACCAATCAATGAATTCCACCTGTCGTATGGTCCTACCAATTCAAGTCTCCCACATGTCATATGGACATGCCACGTCAGCATCCGTACGGACTGTACGAACTGTACAGTCAGCACCCCTTTTTTTTGTCTATTTGTCGTTTTGAATAGAACGTGATATCTCTCTCTCCCGACGTTCATTTGAACCTAAACTAGTTGCGTTGGGTTCGTAACGATGAGGCCTACGCTCCCATTTGATTTGAAGCAATTACGAGCACTTTGAATTTTTGAGCAAAATTTGATCCCCTAGATCACACCTCCCCATTGGAAAGCTTTTGGACCTCCAAAAGACTATTTTCAATCTATCTGAATATGAGGGTATAGCTCCCTCACTTTTCCAACCTTAATCCACTTGGCTTTGCTTGGATTTGTGCCTTTAAGACCAACTCGAAGATACTCCACATTTCATCGTTTTGAAGTTCTCATTCTCCTGTCAAGGATGGTGTCTTCATGCAGTTCTGTAAGATATGCTGGGGAGAAATCTTCTATAGAAGGAATCTAAACATGTTCTCCTTGATCATCAATCAAAGGAGGCTCATACAATTTAAAATTCTCAGCGTTAACAACTGCATAAATTTGCATATAAGGAGGAAAATCTAAATGGAAGGCATTGTTACCAATCTTGTCAATAATCTTGAAAGGACCATATTGAATTGGTTTCAATTTTTTACCTTCTCCTTTAAGCCTCTCCTTAATAATGTAAATCCAAAATTCATCTCCAACTTGGAAACTGTGATCAACACGATGTTTTTCATGTCTCATCTTGTACTTGGCTTGACTCTTTTCCAACTGCTCTTGCACTATTTGATGTATCGACTGAATTTGTTCAATGAACTTTTCTGCCCTATCAATATCATATTTACCATCAATAGCAATATCCTTCCCAAAGATAAAATCTAAAGGAGATTTGGGAAAATAGCCAAAACATGCTTCAAATGGCGACGTTTGAGTTGAAGAGTGCTTAGCTTGATTGTAAGCATGTTGAATGTAGTGTCAATGCTCATCCCAAAGTTTAGGATGCTTGCTGCAATAACCACGAAGAAGGTGCACCACTGTTCTATTTACCACTTCTGTCTGACCATTAGTTTGTGGATGAAAAGCTATGCTCTTTTTCAGTTTGGTGTCCATGAGTGCCCATAATCTCGACCAAAAACTTCCAATAAATCGAGAATCCCGATCAGAAATAATGGATTTAGGCAATCCAAAATGCACCCAAACATTTTGAAAGAACATTTGTGTCGTTTTCTCAGCTGTAACCTGCTTCTTACAAGGCATCAAAATACACATTTTGCTAAATTGATCAACCACAACATAAAGATAATCATGATTTTGTTTAAACATAGGTAGACCTCCTACAAAATCCCTAGAAATACTTTCCCAAGGACGAGAAGAAACCGGAAGTGGAGTATACAAAACCAACTTTCGATTGCTAGGTTTGTTTGTGGAACATAACGAACATCCTCAAACATATCTTGAAACACTTTCATTCATTTTAGGCCAATAGCAGTACCTTTGCAAATTAGCCACTGTCTTGCCTACACCAAAGTGACCAGCAATAAGAGAAGAATGGGCTTCTCTTATTATGTTGATTCTTTCACCCTGTGGAATACATAGCTTGCCAAGATGATACAAAATATTATCATGCACATGGTAATCCAATTCCTCAACATGGTTAGAATGACACAAAATCTCATATACTTCTTTAAAATCAGTATCTAAAGCATATTGCTCAACATAATTCTCATGCATGATAGGACTATGTTTAAGAATAACTGAAGCACTAATAATAGGCCTTGAAAGCATATCGACAACTTTGTTATAAATTCCCTTCTTATACCTGATGACCAAGTGGAACTGTTGTAGAAAACCCATCCATCTGAAGTTCCTAGCTTGTTGTAGCTTTGTTTGTGATTGCAAGTATTGTAG
>JASDQU010503893.1:0-14938 GCA_032191745.1 Picea mariana
TTCTAATTTATCAATGTATATGCCAAAAAGGGTAGGGGACAAAGGACAACCTTATTTGACTCCGATATTGCAGTTAATCTCTTTTGACCAGCCCTCAGTGTTTTTAAACTTAGCAATAACGTTCTCATACATCCTTATTGCAGCAGCCCTCAACTTGAGAGACACTTTTATCTCTTCCAACCTATTCCAAAGGTTTTTCGTAGGAACCATGTCAAAAGCTTTCCTAAAGTCAACAAAACAACAAAAAAGATTGGTTTTAGTATTGCGGAACTGCTTTGCAATGATCCTAAAGGTAACAATATGGTCCACAGTTGAATGATATCTCCTAAACCAGGCCTGGCCTTTAGCTCTTTTACCGTGACTTTCTAGCCAAATGCTAATCTTCTTTTCCAAAATGATTCCATAAATCTTGGCTAAAATCGGGCTAATCATAATGGTCCTATAATTAGAGGGAATGTTTTTATTCCCATTTTTAAAAATAGGAACAATGAGGCAATCTATAAAATATTTTGATTTCGATTGTAGGAAAGATGGCTTTGACTATTGAGAAAAATTGGCTCAGTAACTTCGTCGAGAAATCTGAGAGAAACATTGGATTAGGATCAATTAGGTGATGAAAGAGATTGGACCTCTCGAGTTTGGTGGGCCCACTGACTTTACCGACTTGTGCAATATAGACGAATCGCATGCCAAGAAATATTCTTCATGGGATGAAATACTAGCGAAGGTGACCGACACAGCACCAGGAGAGGTGTGACAATTTATGGAACAACCGATCAGAGCTCGGGCTGTGCTACAATAGTTAAGTACTAGTCTAGTGAAGTATCAGACGCATGCGGTGGAAGTCAAATAAATTTATGCAGCCCTGATGGAACATAACAGGTTCCTATACACTAACACTTGCGAGGAGATGTTCATTAGTTGGTCAGAGTATGAGAAAAGTCACCCTTTCAAAGTAATATCTTGAGATGACTGTTGGAAAACTATTAGGAGAGAATGCCACGTGGCGAATTCTATTTTGTTTAACTGCACTTTAGCCGTTATTTTTAGTTAATTTTATGTTATAAATAAGAGCATCAACCGATAAGTTAAGGGTCGATGATTATTGCAAGAAACTCTCCTTTTTTGGTTTGTTAAGAATTATTTTGGAGCTACCTGTAATTGAGAAGTCCTTTTGGACCAGGGACAAGTTATATTTTCATCAAATGCATGTGTGATTGGGCATAGAGAAGAACTATTTCCTATCTTGTCTCATGAATGGATGTTGTAACAAGTAAGAGCTATTAAATCTATTGTTAAGTTATCTGATGCAATGCTTTACAATTCTTTTCTTTAATGATGAAGATGAATCGTTGTGTTATTATGTGATGGATGATTAGAGTAGGTGAATTATTTTACTTTCCATTATCTTATTGCATATTTTTTTTATTTTTGATAATTAGTATCTCAGATAGTAATTGGATGCTCACATGGTTAACGTATTAGTACTAGGCTCTTGGTATAAAATTGTCGTCTGCATGCTTGAGTAGCGGGTTATCCCAAGCTCAGCCTCTTCTCCAGTAGTTAAACTTAATCTTGTTTGTTTCTAAGTTGGTTTATAACGGCTTACATCTTACACCGGTCCCACCTTAGAAAAAATACAAAAAGAGAAAGTCTGAACTAAAGGAGACGCCTTCACAAGAAAACGTAAATCCCATCGATTAAATTGGCCGGATCGCAAGATTTGGAAAACCATTCCACTATTAAATGATGTAGAGTCTAATTGGGACTTGGTGGTGGGTTTGATTCCTACTATTGAACTAAAGGGATTTAGGGCCCATCAATAGAACTGGCGCTAGAAGGAGGGCCTAAAGAATGAATGGCTGAATACCTATTTTAGACAACCTGTAGATTCAAAACATCCCACATGCACGGATAGTCATTCCCAAGACAACCCACACACGCTGAGTACTCCTGAAATGAGTAACTCAACCTAGCCCAAGGAAGAACGCTTGTTTCCTAACACACCTTACGCTCTCCCTCACGAGGAATTAAATCAATTCAAAAGAATCATAAGAGCATACACCCGACAAATCAGTGCGTTGTCTTTAGCTCCGATAATTCCTCGAAGACAAAAAAATAAGTAGACCAGTGGTCAATACTCTCGATGAGGTTTTTGTGTGCACAATAGAATACCTAATAGATTTTGCAATCACCAAAATTGAAAATCCTCTTAATCTGATCCTTGAAACGCCAGCCGACAGCGTCTCTGAACTAGATGATTTTTCAGAAGAAGAGGAGTTTAACTCAGAATCTAAAGATATGGAAGAAAAAAATGACCATAATGAAGAAAGGGGAAACCCACCACAAAAGAATCAAACCTGGTTGGCCAAAGATGCTTTGGCTCTCCTAGGACCAGTCCATAACCTTCCCCGACATCTAGAGAAGTTACTTCCTAAGTTTGATCCCGAGACCTTAGGATTGCCTGAAGATCATATCAAGAAATTTATTCTAGAGATCAGACTTATGAATGTCCAACATGAAGATGTAGTTTGTAGGCTGTTCCCCTACACGTTTGAGAACTTAGCCTCCACATGGTATTTTAACCTACCTGTAGGATCCATAACTAGTTGGACAAAGTTTCAAAATCATATCTTAGATAAATTTGCCAAAGAAACCACTACAAGAGATTTGATGGCTGAATTGTTCGCAGCCACCATGAGTTCAAAAGAGAAGGTTAAAGATTTCAATCAAATATTCACAACTATTTTGAACAAATTTCAACCGGAAGATAAACCAACTCAAGACTTTCAAATTGAAGTATATGCTAATGCGCTCCCAGCTTCTATTTCCATGTTTGTGAAGAGGGCTTCCAAATGAACCTTAGATGAGAATTTTGAAGAAGCAATAATGATAGAATTCCATATGAAAGTGTGTAAAGAAGGCCAGATCTCTTTAGTTAAGAAAGAAGTTCAACCTCCTTCTAGGAGAGGACTCCTTTTGACTAGATTGCTAGGGAAACAAGCAGAACATACTCCTGACAAGGGTAATGGAGACATAGAAGATCTACAACGCATGGTTAAGAAATTATCAAATGAGAACATAGACATGAAGATAAACACAGGGGAAGGAAACCAAGGTCAAAGGCCCTATAATCATTTCTTTAAAAGAAACCCGTCGTTCAAAGCAATTAAAACTCCCCCAGCTAACCTAAATATCGATTTAGGAAATTTAGCATTTGATTCTTTCTGTACTTATCACCAAGAAAATCACTCCGAAAGAGACTTCCCTCAATGGGTGCATGCCATGAATTTATTATCCAATCGGTTCCTAGATGAAGTCTCCTTGACCGAACAACCAAGCGATTCGGTTATGAATGTTGTTGATCAAGAAGAGATAGATCAACCAGAAGATACAACCATGCTGATATGGGATCCTGACCTAATCATGCCTTTTGACGACTTATTTGAGTCTAAAGAAACACTCACAGAGGTCTCGGTTTTGCAAATGTGCAGTAAGGGTTCACCTGTCTCAAAAGATCCTACTACTACCCAAACATTGGGAGGAAGGTCAAACCCTGATAACCCGAAAGCACCTTTTGCTCCGCATAAGAACCCTATAAGTATCCATGGCCGAGAATCGCCCAAAATGGAGTACAACGTAGTTGAAATTTTGAAGAAATTGAAGGCTAATATATCAGTTATGGACATATGTAGAATCCCTTAGAAAAAATACTTCCTGCTACAAGCTTTGAAATCAGTAGAAAACCCTACGACAAGCAATGAACAACAAATAAATTTAATGGATCTAGTAAATAAACCAACTGTGAATACCTGCTCGGAAGATAAGAAGGGAAAACCCTTTGTCCCACTATTCCTTTTAATGTTTGAAGTTTTCAACAGGAACCTCCACAATTGTTTGGTCGATTCAAGAGCATCTTCCAACGTCATGCCATTGTCTATTTGCAAGAAATTAAATTTCGTTCCTCTCAAAAGAGATAAACATGTAATAGAACTAGACATAACCTAGGTGAAGGTCATGGGAGAAATTAAAGATGTAATGATCAGAATAGCCACGCATCCTAAGTTTGTGCAAGTGATTGACATAATTGTAGTAGATATCCCAGAAGCTTATGGATTGTTATTAAGTCGAGATTGGTCTGAAAAGTTAAACAAATACTTTATCACAAGCTAGGCACACCTTTGGCTACCGTTGAAGGGATACAAGAATATGATCAGAATTGATAGGGAAAGGTATCTGAAACATACTGTCACTGACCTAGAAACCTTGAATGAACCCTCATTGACATATTTCCCTGTGTTAGGAAATTATTCCCGTTATTCCTACTTCGACAACTTCTCCTCTCTCTCATATGATGTCCCTCTTACTCAAAATTATGAAATGGTTTTTTAAGAGAAATCACCGACAACAACAGAGGAAACCTTCTTCTGTCAAGAACCCATGTTATAAATCACCAGACAAAAGATAGGAGAGCATGAAAGTAATAAGAAATAAGAAACAAACGATTTTTGTTCATAAATTTGGACCATATAGTTTGATGGATCTAAGTCACAGGAAGGATCCGGGGCAGGGTGTATCCTCATTGATCTAAAAGGTAAACCTCATTTCTTATCCTATAGACTTGAGTTCGAGTGCACAAACAACACTACCGAGTATGAATCTCTAGTACAAGGGTTAAAGAAAGATATAAACTTAAACATCAAAGAATTGAAGGCTTTTGGAGACTCGGAGATTATCGTTAGACAAGCAAGGAATACTATACATTGCAATTCCCTGCACCTAAATAATTATCAACATGAAGTGCATAGGTTAATAAAACATTTTGAAGCTTTCAATATTACAGTGATCCCTAGAGAAAAGAATATCCTTGGTGATTCCCTAGCCACATCTACTTCAAGGCTGTCACCTTTAGAATATTATGAAGCCTCTCGGTTCACTGTAGAGCTACTCTACAAACCATCGGTGCCTAAATGCATTTCTAATTGGAAAGTATTTGAAGGGGATGAACAGATCATAAAATTTCTAACTAACCAAGATAATTTTAAGGATTTAGCTATTGACGATGAAGTATTCCAGGAATATTCAATGGAAACTAATCCTCATATAGGTCAACCAACTGACAAATCGAAGTCTCACACAATCCTGAAGGGGATAACTAATTTAGAAAATCTTTTTGATCTAAAAGAACGATTTAAGGGGCCCAAAAATGTGAASAYTGGTATTTCCTGTCCCAKGMATGAAACTGTAAATCTCGGAACCCTGGAAAACCCAAAAAATATAAATCTTGGCAAGACTATATATAAAGAGGAAAGGAAAGCTTATCTCAAACTGTTTAGACAATATCAATATGTCTTTGCTTGGTCCTACCGAGATCTGAAAACTTACGATACTCGTATCATTCAACAAAAGATACCATTAAAACCTGAAGTGAAATCCTTCCAATAAAAGCTTCAGAAGTATCATCCATCCCTGGAACCTCTCATGTGCCAAGATTTGAAGAAACTTTTAGATGCCAAAATTATCTTCTAGGTAAGACATTCCGCATGGGTAGAAAATTTGGTTTCGGTGAGGAAAAAGTCTGGAGAAATCCTCTTATGCGTAGATTTTAGGAACCTCAAGAGAGCTTCAAAAAAGGACAACTACCTAGTACCATCGATGGAGAAACTCTTGGAGACCATGTCCGGTTCTCATATTTTCTCTCTACTAGATATTTCTTGGGTTATAACCAAGTTCCGGTTTCAGAGGAAGACCATTTGAAAACTAACTTCCGAACCAAGTGGGGAACTTTAGATTACAAACATATTCCCTTTGGGTTAATAAACGCAGGGGAAACCTTCCAAAGGGCAATGGATGTAGCTTTTCGAGGACTGATCAACAAATGCGTGGTAGTGTATCTGGATGATGTAACTGTGTATTCAAAGAACAGAGAGGAACACATCCAACACTTAACCCATATTTTCGAAAGGTGTAGAAAATACGGTATATCTTTAAACCCTAAGAAAACTATCTTTGTTGTGGAGGAAGGAAATCTATCAGGTCATATTATATCCCAAGCTAACATTCGCATAGACCTTAAGCGAGTCAAAGCTATAACTCAAATCCCGTTACCTCACAACAAAAAGACAATGCAATCCTTCTTCGGGAAAATCAATTTTGTAAGAAAATTCATGCCTGATTTCGTTGAGACTTTCAGATCACTACAAAAACTGATCCACAAAGATGTTGAGTTTAAAAGGGATGATGAATGAAAGGATTCTTTCAAAAATATCAAAACTGCTATATCCCAAGCCCCCGCGTTATGAAGTCCCAATTTTAATAGATATTTATTCCTCTATACTTTCGCCTCCGACTAATCGTTAGCTACAGTATTTACTCAGAAGGATGATGACAACAACGAGGTTCTGGTGTCGTTCATGAGCACTAACCTCCAAGGAGCCGAACTTAATTATCCTGCTATTGACAAACAAGCCTATGCGATATATAAAGCAGTAAAACACTTTATATATTACATCCTCAAGAACCATACCAAAGTAATTGTACCTCATCCTGCAGTCCGATCCTTGTTCACTCAACAAGAGATGGGGGAAAGAAGAGGGAATTGGATGGAAATACTCCAAGAATTTGATCTAGATATAAAACCTTCCAAACTAGTTAAAGGGCAAGGGTTATGCAAAATTTCTATTGAAGCCCAGGACCAAGTAAATGAAGACTCTAGATGGGAGAATGAAATGAAATTATGGTGTGGTGAAGCTTCATACATTTCCCTAGGTCCAGAGTCTTGGTATGAGAATTTGACTTATATCTTGCACCATGGGACTTTCCCATAAAATATCAATCCTAGGGAAAGGAGATCTATCAGGTTAAAATCCGCACAATATTGCCTCATAAATTCGGTACTCTTCCGGATTAATTATGATAAGGTACTCTTAAGATGTCTGGAACATGAATATGTAGAAAAAGTTCTAAAGGAACTCCATGATGGCCCTGCCACTGGACATTTTGCAGGAAAAACCACTGCCCATAAGATACATAGAGATGGTTATTATTGGCCCACTTTGTTTAATGATGCTCATACTTATGCTAGAAACTATAAGACTTGTCAAATAAGCGTTGGGAGAGAGAAGAGAGCAGGAACTCCACTCCAACCTGTGACTGTTTCTAGGCCTTTTGAGCAATGGGGGTTAGATATCATAGGCGAAATTACATCAAGTTCTTCAAAAAAACATAAGTATATACTTACGACCACCTATTATTTCACCAAATGGGCAGAGGCCATCCCTCTGGCCCATGTAAACAAGAAGGTGGTAATACAATTCATAGAACAACAATTGATCACAAGGTTTGGTGTCCCTTCTATCCTAGTTTTTGATAATGCATCTTAATTCTCTTCCACTCTGTTAACAGAGTTTTCTCTAGACAAAGGAATAGTAATTAGGTACTCTACAAATTATTACCCACAGGGAAACAGAGTAGCAGAATCAACTAATAATAACCTAGTGAGAATATTGAAGAAAACGGTTGTGGACAATCAGAGAAATTGGCATAATTTACTCCACAACACCCTATGGGCAGATAAAGTCACACCCAAGGAAGATGTAGGAAATTCCCCATACTTTATAGTGTACGGACATGAAGCAACTATCCTGAACGAGCTTTATCTTCCATCTCTTCAACTAGCCCAAGATTCCGGAGGACAAACTTCATGAGTCATACAACAAATAATTGACAATCTGCTTATGCTAGAAGAAGAAAGGGAAAAATCTAAGTCAAAATTCATAGCCCACCAACAGATAGTGAAAATATGGTTTGATAAACATAAGGCTAAAGAGAAGAATTTTGAAGTAGAAGACTTAGTTCTAAAATGGGACAAAGAAAATGAGCCTAATGACAAATATTCTAAGTTTCATAATCTATGGCTTGGACCTTTCCAGGTGGCTGAGAAGATTGGGGCAGGCACATATCGGTTACAAAATTTGAGGGGGGAACTTGACGCCCTCCCAGTAAACGGACAAGCCCTAAAACGATATTTCCATTAACCAATACACACACACACACACACACACACACACACACACACACACACACATATACATATATACATTTCTTTTTTGTTGAGTTTCATTTTATGTTTCGTGTGCGTGTTTCACAAGTTTGTTTCAGCTAGCTCGATTGCGATTTCGCCTTTGTTTTCTTTTTCTATTTTGATTTCCACACTTTTGAAGGTTGTGTTTAGAAATACAATGGTTGACTTCAAATCATGTGACATAGCGAATTTCGTTCCTAATTCATCACTCATAGTCCAAGAAGCACCGAGGAACCTATGGTTGTTTCGAGGGTCTCTCTATCTAACCTACGCAGATGAAAAACTTTGGAGAAATGCAGAAGCATCCATCCAGTGGTTTGGTGACACCTTAAGGGAAGGTTGGTAAGTTGGAAAAGGACTACATGCACCTCAAAGACAGAGCTAGTAAGTTTCACCTTAACCATATCATCTTGCAAAAAACAAGCGTCATCCTCTCACACTCGCTCAAGGCATTCTACCGAAATAAAAGTTAACTATACCAAAATGAGTGAACAGTGGGAGAGGGTATGTAGATATCTCTGCCAGGGCTATGGAAGCTTGTTGGTAGTATAAAAAGGTCTGTGATGTCCGGGTGACTTCGTCGGGGCTATGGAAGCTCGTTGGCAGCGAAGCAACACCATATCAAGTGAGTAAAAGTAACTAAAGGCTTCATGCCAGTGAATGCTTTACTATATTTTTGTCAAAGAGGGCATGAGTCAGGGTTACAAGAAATGAAGGAGGAATAAAGGTTAAAAAACCCCACGGGCAGACCCAGAAGCATCAACTAGATAATTTCAAATGCAAGGGTAAAAGAGGCTTTGATTTAAAACCAGTTAAGTTCTCCACCAACTTTCGTATCCGCTGAGCCTAAAGGAGGAAAAAAGATTCTTCTTTCACCCTGTAAATCGCCATTTGTTGAGCACTCAACACACCCTAAAAAATGTCTATGTCAAATTTCATTTTTTGGGTACCACTTGATCTTTTGCTCTCTCTAAATTCGACTTTAGTATGAAAATGTTGCCTTTTCTTATCATTGTATTTCTCATTTAAAGTCTCTCAAAGTTTTCTTGAACATGTGAAAACCCATAACTTGAAATACTAACATTTAATTAAAGAATGAACATCCAAAACCTTTCCCTCGACGAGCTCAAAGATTCGGCATCGGAAAGAATTAAAAATAAAAGAGAATCACTCGAGAGAACCAAGGTTGCCGAGCACTAATTTTTCGGCATCGGCAAATGGAAGTTGCTCGTTCATGACAATCATCACACAAGGATATCATTGACAACCAATTCCCTTCGGCATTGGTAAAAGGAGAAAAGAGTAAGAGTTGAACGAAGAAAGAAACAATATCATTGATCGTCGACTTCCGAAACATTTTCGGCATCGGGGGTTTTCGAGTACGATAACCCACTAAGAAATTACACAATAGGTTTATCTCCAAAGGATGATCCCCAAAACCCTTTCGACATCGACAGTCCCATGTTTATCTTAGAGCGCATGACTTGAACACAGTTCTGAGTCCGACCAATACCCACATGCTAAGTTCCCGGTATTCAGTGCCATGTATCTCGAGTCAGTGGCGCCACATCAGTGCTGTATGATGAAATCGATCGACGTCAAAGGTTTTTCATAGCAGGATATTAATGACAATACAAATAAACTCATAAACTTGAGGCTAACAACCTACGAGAAATTTGGACAAAGAACACAGTAGATACACATGCAAAGAGAAGAAACGATGCATTCAACCACTACAACCAGGATCCTTTTGTCAAAGTTTTGAGACTTTATATATTAGATTTCCATCGATCTCAGGTTACATACAGTAGACACTATCTACTCCTTTGGCCAATCAACCTGGTTACATTAAGAACATGAAGATTTTCACAAAAAGGGGAAACTAGCAAATTTTTGTGTCACGTCTGAGAATACAAAAAAAAAAAAGTTTGCCAATCATGCCTCTTCTACGTGCAGAATTTCTCCCAGGCTAATTCACGCTCCCCGAGGTGTTTTCATATTTTGTTCTTCCGACACCCTTTGCACTTCGTGCAACTGCACGATCATATCTTGCACTTCCTGAAGCTTCCTCTTTAGCCAGGTCACGTTCCCTTCACGACCTTGTTGTGCTGACACCTCAAGGGTCTTTACCGCCAACTGCCGTTGTAATTATCTATTTTCCTGGTAGAGTTCAACAATGGTGAATTGGGCCTGATCCAACTGCTAATTAGGCTCTTGAACGTTAGAATCTGAGGCATCCGTCCTCCTCATTCTTCCCCCGCTTCCCTGACTTGCGTTTTCGACAGGCTCTAGTCAGATAACGTGCATTAGTAACTCCTCGGATACTGATCTTGCACTCGACTCAATCAGGATTTGGTTTTCCCCAACTTCCTTATTCTTTTCAGACCTTCCTCTCCTCCACATATCTGCTGTTGAGGAGCTGTGGCTTCCAAATTGTGTCCTTTCGACATAACTTCTACCACTTCAACGTCCACACGGGGCAATACCATTGTTTCTACCCGAAGGTAGGAATCTCCCCTTGAAGCCTCGTGAACACCCGTTGCAAATAAGAACGAGTCCCAGGAATTTTGGAGCTCAAGCTTGGTGCTTCAGCTACTTCGCAGGCCCTGTGTTATGTTTTGAGGAGTTCCCATAGTGTGACAACGTATCTCCTCTGCACGTGGGTGACTTGATAGGGGCTTGAAGCGAAGAATTTGATCAGACTAGACTCATGAGATGAATTACCAACAATGCATAAGCTCAGATGGTAAGTAGAACACATACAGAACATGTAGATTTTATAATAGAGCGGGCAGTGAGTCAAAACATGCCAGGGAACACTGAATTCCTGACGACGTGATGTTTTAAATAATTTATGTGTTACATCCGCGTGATGGGTATGATATGAGGTGTGTGAGATGCAATTGATTGGAGTTGCAGAGGGTGTGTGGTACGATCACCTCAATTTTTTTTCAATTACCCAACCTCCATGATGAGCTAATGATGGTTGATGCACTTGTTGATGCGATTTCTATTTGAGAACTTGCCTCAACCTAAGGTTCTTAATGACTTCCCTTATGAGAGGATCCGACCCTTTTGGAACATACTGATACTTTTAGCACAGGTTTGGCTCTGACATCTTTTCCTGACATGAAAGGCCAATTGACCACTGGAATGACTTTGACTCTCATGTTTTTCCATAATTGATCTTTCATGCTATGGCACATGAATGTAACCCACCCTAACTAGAGAAAAAAAATGATGGTGCTAACAAAAACGGAGCAAGAAATTCGAAGGATTATAGAGATCACGTAAGTATCAAACAACCAGGTTTAGCAAGCTTTACAGGTATGCACCAGTTTCGATTCTTCATGCTTACATTTTATACATATTTTTGCCAAGTATTGTTCTATACACAATCTCTAAATGATTTTGATTTTGATTGCAGGAAATATGCCTCTGACTACTGAGAAAAATTGGCTCAGTAACTTTGCTGAGAAATCCAAGAGAAACACTGGATTAGGATCAATCGGGTGATGAAATAGATCGAACTTACCAATTTTGGCAGGCCCGACGACTTTACTGACTTGTAAGACATAGTCGAATCGTACTCCAAGAAAGATTCTTCATGGGCCGAAAGACTAGCAAAGGTGACCGACACAACACCAGGACATGTGCAACAATTTATGGAACACCCGATCATATCTCAGGCTATGATACAACAATTAAGTACCAATTTGGTGAAGTATCAGGCGCATGCGGTGGAAGTCAGAGAAATTTACACAACCCCGATGGAACAACACAGGTTCCCATACGCTAACACCTACGAGGAGATGTTCATTAGTTGGTCGGAGTATGAGAAAATTCACCCTTTCAAAGTAATATCTTGAGATGCTTGTTGGAAAAATGTTAGGAGAGAACGCCACGTGGTGAATTCTGTTTTGTTTAACTTCACTTTAGCCATTACTTTTAGTTATTTTTATGTTATAAATAATATCATCGACCGATTAGTTAAGGGTCGATGGTTGTTGCAAGAAACTCTCCTTTTCTGCTTTTTTAAGAATTATTTTGGAGCTACCCATAATTGAAAAGTCCTTCTGGACCACAGAAAAGTTATATTTTCATCAAATTCATGTGTGATTAGGCATATAGAAGAACTATTTCCTATCTTCTCTCATGAATGGATGCTATAATAAGTAAGAGCTATTAAATCTATTGTTAAGTTATCTGATGCAATGCTTTACAATTCTTTTCTTTAATGTCGAAGATGAATCGTTGTGTTATTATGTGATCATGATTAGAGCAGGTGAATTATTTTATTTTCCATGATCTTATCACATATGTTTTTTATTTATGATAATTAGTATCTCAGACAGTAATTGGATGCTCACATGGTTAACGTATTAGTACTAGGCCCGTGGTGTAAAATTTTTGTCTGCATGCTTGAGTAGCGGGTTATCCCCATCTCAGCCTCTTCTCCAGTTGTTAAACTTAATCCTGTTTGTTTCCAAGTTGGTTTATTCTGGCTTACATCTTATACCGATCCCACCTTAGAGAAAATAAAAAAAGAGAAAGTTCGAACTGAAGGAGACTCCTTCACAAGAAAACATAAATCCCATCGATTAAATTGGTTGGATCGCAAGATCTGGAGAACCATTCCACTATTAAATGTTGCAGAGTCTAATTGGGCCTCGGTGGTGGGTTTGGTTATTGCTGTTGAACTAAAGGGATTTAAGACCCATCAACTCTTCCTTTTTCAACAACTTCTCCATAGGGGCTATATTCTTCTCATATCCTTTGATGATTTTTCTATAATATCTTGTATGACCCAAAGTATTTCTCAATTGTTTCACTAAATTTGGTGGTGGAAAATGGACAATCACAACTATCTTTGTAGGGTTAACTAAAAATCCATGTTTACACACCACATCACCCAAAATAATTCCAAAAGGCTCACAAAAATGTGTTTCTTCAAATTCAATGAGATTTTGTACTGCCTACACCTATCCAATATTAAGCACACAAGTTCAACATGATCTTTCAACATACTAAACACTGTCCAATCATCTAACTAAACTTCTAAGAACTTATGAATAAACTCTTTAAAAGTTGCAACAACTACTCTAGAAAAAATTGTTGGTGCATTGTTCAACCCAAATGACATAACTATGTACTAGTAACAACCCCATAGTGTCGTAAAGGTCATCTTATATCTGTCTTCTTGCAAAATATTTATCTGGTGGTATCCTGAGAATCCATCCGTAAAAGAGTAAGCTTCCTGACCCCCTAGATTCTCCAACACTACATTTGTAAATGGATTTGGAAATGGATCATGTAAAAAAGCACCATTCAATTTTCTTGGATCTACACATATCCTCATTCCTCTCATCTTCTTGTCTTGAACTACCATTGGGATTATCCACTCTAATTATTCAACAGGTTCTATAATTCCAGCATCTAACATCCTGTCTATCTCTTCTTTTACCTTCTTCTTGTATGTTGGGTCCATTCTATAGGGTCTCTATCACATGGGATTGGCATATGAATTCAAGTTCGATATATTCATCTCTCCAACTCTCCTTCAATGGCCTTCATCTATAAAAAATTAGTTAGAAACAAGTCCCGATACTCATGTAATAAGTCAACAATATTCTCAACTGTTTCCTCATTCTAGTAGTCTCCTATGTTCGTGAAATTGGGATTATCTTCTATACCAATATTCACTTTGCATGTCTTAAATGAATTGGCGTGTATTGTAGATTCAAGATCTGGTCCTTATACTATGCGCACCCCTTCAATCTCAGGTATTTTCACATTTATTGGATCTTCCTCATATTGGTATTCTTCAGCAACATTATAACAATTCAATACCTCTTAAACTGTTGCAGTATATCTAGGCACACCATACAAAGGTACGAACCCTATCGAGTCCTCTAATGCAAAAATGTTTTTATTGATAACTTTCAAGGCTAAATCAATCAAAGGATTATTATTTTCAAAACTAAATGTTACCTTGAAGTGCCTGGTCAATTCTTCCCAATCTCCTATGCCTCTATCAACTTCTAGCTCTATGTATCAATTCTTCATAATTACTTCTAGAGTATGCAAAAACAAGTGCGTCCACTCTTTCTTAGGTACTGAGTTCCACATTGCGGTACAATTTGTAATATGGTCTACTGGGAAAATTAATCTAGTAAACTTTTGCATGGTACTTTCATTCTCCGTCATGAATCTGACCTGTAGTAACCTTTTGCACCACTGCCAATCTATTATGCCATCTTTGTGCACAACCTACCATCTCGCAAGGGTCGCTTTTAGTGAAACATCTAAAGCTAATAGTCTTTGTTGATTTGAGAATTGCAATTCAAATTCCTAGATAAAAGATTCTGTAGGTGTTATTCCATTAAACTTCGGTGGATCACATACCTCAGTTCCAATCCATTGTAACATGCAAGTAATCTGAGAACATTTTCTTGTCGATACTTCATACAACCTTTGTTGCTAATTATCCATAGCCTCTTCTAAATCTGATTCACATGAACTAATACTCCTCCAACTGAGTACACTTTCAGCTGTAGGATTCACATAATTGTCCATTCACGTAGTCATATTATATAGGTTGTCAAGCTCTTTTCTCTTTTCCGGTTCTACAAATCTTCTTCCTTCAGTTGGATCTAATGATGAAATAACCTTCAAGTTTTCTACTTCGAATATCATATTTCTTTTCTTCAGATCAATGCTATTCTGATTATCAAATTCCAAATCAAGTCCTAATAGATCTGGGTAAGGGGTACTACCATCTACTATTTTGATCATTTTAAAGTCTTCCACACCACACACTCCATCAATATTGACACTTACCCATGTCAACCTTCC
>JASDQU010503893.1:44411-67530 GCA_032191745.1 Picea mariana
GAGGTCGAATGAGTTCATGAATCTAATTGTATAGCTTAGTGAAACACAAGTTGAAGGACTTGATGGTTTCACCATCCTTATAGGAAATGTTATTGTATTCCCGTAACTTATCGACTGGGCTTTTAGATTTCTCATAAGTGGATCTAAACCAGTAAATTAACTCCTCCCAAGTAGACAAAATATTAGGAGGAAGGTCAAAGAAATCGGCTGCAACCTTTCCTTCCAAGGAATTGATGAATAAGCACATGCAAGTATCATTGTCATTGGATCCTATGTTGTGACAAGCATTAGAAAATGTCACCAAGTGTTCATTTGTAGTGACAATGTTATTTCCTAAAAACCTAGGAAGATGTTCCTTGAATTTAGAAAGTGGACGAGTAGCAGGTACTAGGTTAAGAGGAGAGGACACATGCCACAGTGTGGTTGTGGCATCTTCTTCAAGCTGGAAAAGACCATAATTTTTTATGAATTTGGTGGGATTTGTGGTAGATTGGATAGGGATATGGTGTTTATATAAGCTACCAATCATTGATGAATATGAATACTAAGAAGAGGAAGCACTTCCAGTGCCACCACTAGATGTCATCTTGTGGATGATAGGTGAGGGAGAGAATGACGAACTAGAAGAATCAAACAAAGTTCTCCTTAGAGCACTTTGTTGGGTAGATAACACAACTTTTCTTCTTCCTATTTCAGAAATAGGGTTAGTTTCGGATGATAAGCTCTTCTTCTTATAGAAACACAAGAATCTAAGGACATGAAAGAAAGGACAAAACTAAAGAAACAAGAAGGTTACTGCTGATTTCTAGGTTGTCTACGTCTACCTTCCAATCATTCTAGATAACTAATATCTCTTTCAATTGCTGCCCATGAATGATTAAGCTCAACACGAGTATTGGCAGTGTCTAAAATGGTGTTAAACGGGTTCAAAGCAATGCTGGTCTGATCTTAAAGACTAGGCTCAATATTGGAATTCCTTACAACATGCACAATCATTAAGAAATAAAAAGTCAAAGAAACAATATTAGAAAAATAGATGTATTCGTTGATGATCGAGTATAAAAATTAACCAGAGAGATATTGAAGATCTCCCCAGTATGGTCGCAAAATAAATGTTGAGGAAAATATATGAAATGATCTTACTCAATCATTTTCAGATTCTGCTTGGCTAGAGAACAATAAACGGGAATGTCACCCTATGTTTATAGCCATCAAAATTAATATCATAACTCACAAGTATTGATTACAAGTGCTTAGGCTAGTCTTTTTATAAATAAAAGCTTGTTGGAAAATTCATTATTTATATGATTTTTTGAATATAACAGTTGCTAAAATAAATGTAAAGACAAAATCAAAGACACCAAGATAATAATCAAGATAGATGAGACGTAACATAATCCTTTATTTCATTCCAATTCACCAAAGAGTCATTCTCTTTACAAAATTTCGTGAAGAAGTTTTGGACCAAATTCAAACTTAGACATCCCCGATGGAACATACAATAGAACCTCTGACAGAAAATAAAAAAATTGAACTCTAAAATCTAGATCAACTTGCTACAGATTTCTTCCCACTCGACTCCGCACAATAGCCTTTGTCAGTCATGAAAACTAATTCACAAACAAACAAGTCTACACAGACTATCAAATATAGATCAACACCTCTGGAAAACAAGTTTCTGAATGATGTAATTCAACCCTGAATCTTGCTGTCTACAATAATACCATGCTGTCATAATTTTTTTTTTGGCTTGTGATAAATTAAGGAATGAATGAAAACTGAACTATCTCAACACAAAATCAAAGAACAAACCTTAGTATGATTTTTCTTCTATCCTCCACTTGTTCCTCCCTTTCCTTTTGCCTTTAAGTAAATTAGAATTGGTTGAAGTAGTTGAACTACCTCATTAGTTAAGTTAACTAAAAACTCAACCAAATTTTTATTTAGGGGGAAAAGTAATAAATCATAATAAGGGTTATGATTAAATAATAACTAGTAGGTGGGACCCCTTATGACTCCCATTTAGCTCTTAACAATTATAACATAACTAGTTAATTAAACAAGAACATCTCTCCTTGTGACTCCTATCATCACATGCATATTTGACAATCTATCTCATTGATATTTGACATTATTTTCAAAAATGAATTACTCATATATCCAAAAATAAAACATGTTGTCGAAAACCTTTGAAGTCAACTGTCATCAACAATAATTAAAATAAAATTCAAAAACCATATTTTCCACTTTAAGATGCAATCTTTCCCTTGTTGCTGCTGTCACCCCTCGATCTTTATGAATTTGCCTTTGGCTGTGATGAGCCTTTAGGACTAATCTCGATGATCACGTGAGAAAAATCATACTTCAAATGGATTTGGGAAGACACAAATTTATCAGATCCATTAGAGGGTGAGGAAGGGGCAGTAGTGGATTTTCCTTTGTCAGAGGCATGTTGGGCCTCAATTTTCAATCTTTTTCTAGCATGGGAGGACTGCACTGGTGAGTGGGCAGGGGCAGATTGGACAATCTGATTGTTAGGTGGGGGAGCATGTAAAGACAAATTGGGCCAGCCACGATGTTGGGATATTGCCGGGTGGACAATCTCTTTCCATCCGTCATTTTCGGGAACCTTGGGTTGTAATGAGACATGAGAGGGAACATGAATACCAAGGGCTTGTGGAACTTGGAAGGGAGACCTTTTAGGCCTCAGTTGGACCACTTCTTGTCCAATCCAATTGAAAAACCCGACCTGAAATAACTGTCCTAGCTCTTGTCAGTCAGCATCAAAGTGTATGGAGAATCTTGGCCTTCTTGGGCCTCTGTTCCAATCCTCAGTTTCCTCTGCCATGGCTACCTTGGCTGAAAAAACTCATTCTTGCATGCATGATTTATTATAAGATAGTTTCTTTACAACCATACATGAAAACTCCTTAAAAATATGAAATAGTCTTTGGCTCAACAACATATCAGACTCACACAATCCAATCCATACAAATTGTTTAACTGTTGTCAATGAGCAGGGGGTGAACAAAAGGTTCTGGGATATGCGATGGGTTTGTATTGAGAGAAAAATGATAACATGAGGGGGAAAAGAATCATGGTTACTGCTCAAAGACAACAACAATCAACTGTAGCACAAACCGAAGAAATCATCACTGTGATCCAACCAAGAAACTGCGATCTCAAACTGCTTCAATACATAATTCTTCTTAACTGTAATTAAATTTCAAGAACAGGGAGTGAAAAATGAATGTGGGAGGTGATGGGGTTGTAATTAGCCCAATCTCAATCCAATACAATGAGGCAACAACAATATGCCTAGTCTCATCTCACAAATTGACCAAATTGCAACAAAGCCATATTGTTTAAAAACCCGTGACCATATCTGATGGCGCAATCAAATAATATTCATAGCATATATAGTGGATTGACATGCCATAATTACCACAATTGCAATACTCCCATTGTCAATTTAAAAACATAGTCACAACAACCATGAACTCAACATAACATACTATAGGAAGCCCACACAACCAATGCATCACACACTAAGCATCACTGTGATTTAACCAATTATAACTAATGTTGGGTTAACACTTCAAATGTCATAATAAACAATGCAGTGACTAAATACCAAAACCAACATCACTGTCAACATAATCCACAGGGACGAGCTAGTGATCGACACTATCAATAATACACCACCAACTCATAATAATTGACCATACTCGACAGGACATAATGGTTTCGTTTATAAAAACCGAGCTTGAGAAATCAAGGGTTTGTTTTGTGGACCAACACATGGAGATTGGAGTCGACCCCCAACATCAGGTGAGAACCCTCGAGACCAACGGTGCACACACATGGTATACCACCAATAACTTTGTAGACAGGGTGAAAATTTTCGTGATAGGAGAGACTATTAACAGAGGAGCAGAGGCTTCATTTGGTCCTGTAACAACACTTATAACATGTAGTGTATAACCCTCATGGTTTTCCCAATAAACCGAAGAATGTTGAGATAAAACAGAGCAGAGAAATATAAATCGACCTCAAGCAAGTCCTTTGGCATAAAAACCATCATAACCCTCTGTGTAAACATCAATAACATGAATGAACGCCGACCCAAGTGAAACAATGCACAGTAACAAAAGGTGTTTCAAACCCAAAAAACCCCATAACAACAAACGACTAGGTAAGGATATAAGAAAACGTGGAGACAGCTAGCCAATCTAGACCGAAAGAAAACCTTTCAACCAAGACCAATAAGGATGACAAAGAGCCTTCATGGCTTCTAAAATCAGAATGATCAATGAAACTGTAACTTCAAACATTATTGCAATAAAACCACACCAACCATTTATTCCAGAAAAATATCACAAATTTACACAGTTTCCAGACTTAAGGAAAGCACAGATCCATAAATCACCGAGCCAATATCTATTTCATAACTAGAGCGGGTTCATGGATGGTGAAAAGACATACATGTAACCACGAAAACCTTAAAAATGCGAGCTTGGCTGAGCAATTATTCCTCTGCTTGAAAATCAGAGCTTAACCACAACGAACACAATTGAACAATAGCCAGGGTGACAACCAATGGGAGGGGTATGGAGTGACGTGCAGTAAATGCATGTTTCCTCCATCCTCTAGTCATTCAATTCCTTAGTACACACGAGCCCACTAATCCATTAACTCATTCAATTAAACCATGCATCGAAACCAACATCCACTAATTGCCAAGAGCTCTACCCCATGCCACATTAACCAATGCCAACCATACTATAGCGCATATCACATGTATTTCCATATATCTCAATAAATTGTATATCCACTAACTCCATTAGCTACGACTAACAAGAATCCTCAATGTATGTAGTGTAGCATAGTAGCATAGTTTTAATTTCTTGCTTAGATTTTTCTTCATATTTCTTTTTCATGACTAGCACATGTTTTGTGCAGTTGCAACATATAATAGATCATGGCACAATAAAAATAATAGTTCACGTAAGACTCCATGACATGGATATGAGATTTTAAAGTAAAGACACTCACACATAGCATGAATTTTCCATCACCCATTTGTTGCGAATAGAACGAACTTTTGACATCAATCATGATCAAATCTATAAGTAGTGTCAAATGACAACATAACATGAAATAAGAACCAGATCTGATCCTCCAATCTACAAGGGGGTCCCACCTACTAGTATTATAGATATATCGTTAGCTTATAATAACAGGCTTTAGCAATACTTTGCAGGCATAAAACTTTGTTGCAATTTTAATCGTCAACACACTCTTAGAAGTTGTTCTCTTCCAGGGTGGGTGGATGCAAAATGGAGGCCAAATAATGCAAGAGGTGGGTGGTCAAATATACTGTAGAGCGTTAAGTGGGATATGTGAAAACAACAACGCAACGACGGGAGGAATGACACAAACAACAAATGCATAGGTGACCATTAAGCAACATATTTTTTTTTGGGAATCCCCATGGGATGTGGCCAGAATATAGACGAAGAGAGGAGAATTAGGCTCAATCATCAAGTCATGGAAGGGATAAAGGAGGGCTCCCAAGCCTACGCGGAAACACAACATGGGAACCAAATGACAATTCAAGTGCCAACTAGGTCACCCATGGAGGGTAGACACTACCAAACTAGTTACGATGTGCAAAAGGAACGACTAAGGTCACAACTGGCCAAGTTCGAACCTAAGGCATAATGATGGAAGTATAGATGGTTAATAATGTAAGGTGGAAAATGTAGGGAAAGACCTATCCCTATATGCCAGTTTATAAATACATACCTCAAGTGTAGTAAATATTGTCATCTTCGTAAAAGAAAAAATGTCCCTAGAATCCCATCAACACATGTAAACTAGATTCCAAGGTCAAAACACATAGTGAAATCTCTAAAAAGAAAACATTTTTGGATTTTTTTGGATATGATATATGCAAAACAAAATCAGTCACACCACACACCTATGTACAAGGAACTATTCATTTTGATGCTTTACAATAAGTATAACCCATGGCGAGGCTTAGACCAGTGATATTTTTCATAATGAACTCGTGAGCCAATGTTGGCATCATATGGCACACCATGCTGGGGCCATGCCACAAGGGATTGAATTTCCACATACATAGATACTCATTGTGAGTGGTTTCATGAGCTATGAAAACTCCTTGATGGGACCAATCAAGACATGAAGGAGGTATGAAACATGAATCTTCGATGGAAGGGGTAACATAGGATTCAACAGAAAGTTCTGAAAAAGAAATCCAAGGTGGAAAAGGGTCAAGAATAGGGGGTTCACTATATGCCCCCAAAAATTCCCCCAATCCCGTATAAAAAATCATCATGCTAAATCCCATTGGTTATGAATGAGGATAAGATGATTGATGTAGCACCTCATCCCTTGGATTGTCTATGGAATCCATGACTTCTAGGATGGCATCTTCTGAAGGAAACTCAAGATCTAGGATGTCATGTGAACTTGGAGAGTCAACATCCATGGTAGGAAAAGTAGTTTGATCACACTCCATATGAGGATGGAGTTTTTGACCAGTATTAACATAAGCTGATGGGATTTCCAGATCGATAATATCGACCTCTTTGATTGGCATGGAAGCTTCATATGACTCAACATCCTCATGATGAGGTACCACCCAACGATCAATAGACCTAAGGGATCCATTTGTATATGAGGAAATCATGTTGATAAGAGTGACATTGGAAGTGGGAGATGGTGGGGGAAGGGGAAAAATTCACATCAACAAAGGATATTTAAAAATACTGACACTGATGTTCATAGAATACTGCGTGGTATCACCAACAAAGGGTACATTAGACCCCGAATTGGATCCAAGGTCTGGGGTACAAAACAAAATATGATCAATGGTAACGATTTTCCCTTGGTGCGGGAAGCGTAGGGCCCTAAAAACTGACAAGAAAATTGCAGTCATCTCGTAGAACCAAGTACGTCCGAGCAACAAATTATACTCAAGAGGTATGTCAATGAACTCCACAACAATGAAGAAAGTCTTACCAGCTAACCTGATGGGTAAGGTAGTGATTATTCCATGGGGTTGGAACATGTGTCCATCGAAGGATTTCAGAAGTGCAACAGACATATCAAGCTTAGGAGAGCCCAAGGAGTTCCAACAATAAATAAACACGGAGCAAGTCGAGGCTCCTTCATCAACAATATTTTGGAATATGTTTTTACCCATTGTTCACAGTTTAATTTGTAAGGATACTTGATGGGAGAGCCTATGATTTACCTGAGGTGAATCAAAAGTCATCAAGCTCGAATCTGAGGGATCAACCCTGCTTATGGCCAAGAGAAAGAATTTCTGCTTCGTGGGGCAACTCTGAAGAACTTAAAGCACTGACATGGAAAAAGGTTCTTGGGCTAATTATTCCACAATACTTTAGTTTTGGTAAGCCCATGTGTTGGGATTGTGCATCGTACGTCAAAGAGCGCCCTTCAGGGGGTGAAGCAGTGCATCAAGAAATTGCTTCTCTATCTAGAGAGGGCCATCATGCTGGGATGAAGATGTTACTTATGGGGAAACATTTCAAGGCTCAGTAATGTCATAATTTTTATCTCATGTTTTCAAATTGATTGTGTGGTTACACATGAAAATAGAAGCATTCAATGGCACCCCTCATGATGAGGGGTACTTGCGATGCCCTTTAGAGGAAGGGTATGATTTGTGGCGACCATATGTTGAGGTTAAGGGGGGAAAGGATGAGTTAATAAACAAGATGTTGAGGAGCCCACTGCTAGGCAAAACATCTTTGGACATCAACCTTCTTGGGGCACTGATGAGTAGGGTGGTCTTCCCCACAATTTGTGCAAGGAAAATGTCTCTTCTTATTTTCCTTAGTGCCTCCCTCCTGGGAATTTTGGGTAGAGGTAGTCCCTTTATCGTTCATGGAATTATTCTTCTTTTTGCTCTTTTATTACCTCTAGGTTACTAAGGATTCTTCAGTTGGGTGGACTGCACTTAGGTTTGAGGAGGGACTGCAAGAGTTTGAGCATTAGTGCCAACAAATGATGGTTGTGATTGAATGATCATTTGAACCATTTGATAATCTAGTTGGTTAATAGATGCATGCGAAATAGAACCAACCACACCATCAATATGTGGTCCTAGGTTGAGTTTTCATGGATCACTTGACGAGAGAGGAGAATTTGGGATGATTTCATATAGAGTACCCAACTGAGAATATATCAAGTCCAAATGTTGGGCATGGAAAATGGATTTCTCCTCGGTGGCTGCCCTGGCCATAGCTACATCCCTGGAAATGGGTGGTAAGAGGGAATTGGTAAACCAATCCACAAGTAGCTTGTATGGAATCTGAGTCTTAATCATCCTACGCCATCTCCACCTCTCATGAATATGATTGAAAACGTGAGTGACATTGTTTTGATGTAGCCAAGTCAAGAGCTCCATTCATATCTCACACTAAATAAGAAATTGGTAATGCATTAAAAACACCATATCCAACTCATTGAATCTTATAAAAGAAGCAACATTCAGTTCAATGTACCATTTGTCGGCGGCTCCGGTCAGGGGTCTCTAGAAAAGACATAGCCTCACACTATCATCCATCAATGATTTGGATGAACACCACAAGTGGTAATTGATGATGTGTGTAGAGGGGTCCTCCCCCAAACTTTTGAACTTTGGAATATTTGACAATAGCTTGGATGACATCATTATCCATGAAGGGTCATTTGTTAACTGTGGAAAATCCAGTAAATATAGGATTGTGAGGAAATGAAACAATGCGAATGAATACTGGGAGGGAGGTGAAGTCTCTGTTGTCCTAGATGGAACTTGTAGTCCCCCTATATTAGTACTACTAGAGGGTTGGGGAGCTCCTGAATAATGATTTACCATGAGGATGGTGGCATATCCAGTAGCATGGCTACTCCTGGAACCAAAATCCCCCCTAAGGGTAAATAAGGACCCTCCAAGAAATATTTTCCCAAATTTAGTCCCGGGGAAGAAATCCCTAGGACCAGATGTGGACACAAAAGGAAGACCTCCTAATGATGAAACATTTCCCCCAAGGGATGATCCCCCAGGGAAAGGCGTGCTAACCCTTGGAAAATAAAAACCTCCTAAAGTACTGCTACTCCCAGGAGGACTAGGGACAACTCCAAAAACACTAGGCATACTACATACAAAAGGTACACACACACTTGATGATGCTGGGCTACTCATTGGATTGGCAAAGGTAGAAGGAGTTACACTCCCCATGTTGAAACCAAATCTCTCCCCCCCACCAGAAAATAATTTGGAAGTGGGCATTGATGTGGAAGGGATGGGTGTAGGAACACTAGGTATACTAATGGATGGAGATGATGACACAAATGATGTCCCCCAAATTGAGGAAATAAAATAAAAATGTATGGTCGATGTAGGTCCAATGGAGATAAGGGGTGGCAATGAGGACACTACTGGGATTCCACTAGGGAAATCCCCCCCTGTCTCACTCGGAGATGGGCTCATAGGTTCAAATACACTAGAAAAAACACTGGGTCCAGACATGGTGGGAGCATGAATAAAAAAAGAGAAAGGTTCACTAGAAATTTCCCTTACTTGGTGATGCCAACCCCCCTTATCCTTGGGCTGCACGTTCTCCCGGTCAAGGGTATTCAATTCTTGGAGATGAATTATCTCTCTGAAACCTTAATGGTCTCGATTGTAAATAACCACTGGTCTCTTCAATCTTTCAGTGCAAGTTTTATGACACTCGCGATCCCTCCCTTCACAATACCGAGCGATTAGTGTTCATGCTCTATCTCCTCCACCATTAGCTCCTTCTCGCATATGACCTCGGGTTATGTCCACACACAATTGTGAGCATGGTCAAAATTGGTTTGGAATCAATCCACTTTTCTCCCCGCAATGTACCACCAAACACTACACATCCAATTTGCAATACCACGGTTTCTATTGCGGTCCACTCTCAAGTTTTTAAATCTTGAGCACTTTCCATCCCCATAGTCCTTCGTAATCATCAATCTCACAATATTGACGGTGATTCTGAATGGATGGCTCAGATATGTCCTTTCCAAATCTATGAATCAAACTTAACCCTTCTAAATCAACGACTGTGATTTATTTTGTGATTCAGACTTCAGGAGTTTCGACTTTCAACCTTTGCTTTCCTTTGAAATGCATGGATTCTTGCTGCATGTCCTCTTGAATTAGATGACTATAATTTACTTCAGACTATCCAATGGTCAACGTTTATTTTGGCCCTCTGGCTCTCTGGGCTTCAAGAGTTTCAAGTCTCAATATGAAAATATGGAAGTGATTTCTATGGAGTTCATAATCTATCGCCATGTATCCTTCTGGATTAGATGGTTCAGATCTCCTTTAGGTCTTTGATGATCTCTCCCCATATGTATACACAAAGTTTAAATCTTGTGTACTTTTCCTAAATCCAATGGTCTGAAATAATTCGACTCCTCTTGGATAGGTCTTCACCCTTCATCTTTCCCAACCTTCAAAAATTCTTCTTCTGAAAGATTTCTTCGACACTTAGTTGATTTCTGGTCCTGTGCACTCCTTGCTACCAACCTTTGCACTTTTTTTTTGAGAAAAAACCGAGTTATTTCTCCAAGTCAAATACTTCACCTACGCACTCCTTGTGCTTAATATGCACACTCTACATACAAAAGTTCCATGCTATCTCTTATGAGATTCGATTCAAACAAGACTCTCTCGCATGCACTCCTTGCATTCAATATACACTCCTTGCATAACTTACAGATGAGAAACAATTGAAACTTATTCAATTCTTCATAAATTCATCCATTCACCATGAACATCATACATCCACAAAATTCATAACAACAATAAACTTGTAAAGAATATCAACATTGTACAATTGGATCAACTTCCTCTGTTCTATTCATTCCAAAAAAACATGATTACACTTATATATCTTACAGTCATTACAATTATAAAAATTATCTAAGGACCCAGAGCTTCCTCGATCTTCTTCCTCCTATCTAAATTCTATCACCTTCTACTCCAGCGGTTACCTACTTAGCTTAATTAATGCAACCTAATGACTCATACGGGATAATATCCTACACCTGTAATATATTACAGTCATGTAAGGATTTAGAATAATATGTCAATTCAAAATGGTGGCCTGACTTTACATACACCTAATTAATTAGCGAGAGATTCAAAAAGATATCTACACCGCTACCAAGTTGGGTAAGAGTCAGTTTTGGCTCTTTCAATGCGTTGAAGTGTCGACTCTGCTTCCACGTCTACTTTTCTTGATGTGATAGAGATGCTCCTACATCATACTCCTCTGGACCAAATATCCATGGACTCCTATCCATGAGATCTCACACTATTTTACCATGCTTCAAAATATCAGGTTCAGTTACCCAACTTGAATCTTCCATAGGGTGATCCTTTCACTTAACCAAATATTCAGGATGCATCTTTCTTCTGGCTTTCCTTCCAATTATCTGTTCTAATATTTTCTCCATCTGAGGTTTTTCTATTGTGGGCATCTGTTCTTCCCATTGAGTATATTCCTGATCATCCAATTCTCCTGTGTCATCTCTGTTATAAGGATACAAATCTACAATGTTGAATATCGGTGATATCCCAACATTGTCCGGCAACTCGATCCCATAAGCATTTGCTGCAAATTTTCTAAGGATCATGCATGGTCCTATCTTCTTCATATTCAACTTATTATATGTTCCTCTTGGAAACCTCTCCTTTCTCAAATGACCTAAAACTTCATCTCCCAATTCAAATTTAACTTCCCTTCTTCTCTGATCAACTCTATCCTTATACTTCTGATTACTATATTGTATCTACCTTCTAACTTGATCATGAAGTCTTTGCATTTCTATAGAAAAATATTCCACTCCAGCGCTCCTGAATTCATCTTGATTCAATTCTCTCAATTCTACAACCCCTCTTGGTTGTCTTCCATATACTATCTCAAATGGACTTTTTCCAGTACTCCTATTAACTGAATTGTTAAATGTAAATTTTTCCTGTGCCAGAATCTGATCCCACTGACTACCTTGTTCAGTGACTAAACTCCTTAACAAATTTCCCAGACTCCTATTCACCACTTTAGTCTGTCCATTTGTCTGAGGGTGATATGCTGAACTAAAAGATAAATTAGTTCCCAGCCTCTTCCATAGAGTCCTCCAAAATTGTCTTACAAACTTAGTATCCCTGTTTGAAACTATACTTTTGGGCAATCCATGTAATCTCACAACTTCTCTAATTTTTTTTTTGGCTATGTGTGTAGCATCATTTTTTTTTTGGAATGGTATAAAATGTGCCATATTAGAAAAACTATCAACTACAATAAATATGGAATTACTTCCCTTCTAGGTTCTAGGTAATGCCAATACAAAATCCATACTAATTGCATCCCAAGGCCTTTATGGAATAGGAAATGGATGATAAAAACCAGTGTTTTGTCTCTTTCCTTTTGCATGTTGACAAATATTACATCGATCTACAAATTTATTCACATATTCCCTCATACCTGGCCAATAATACAAACTATTCAGCCGTGCAAATGTTTTGTCATGACAAAAATGTCCAGCTAAACCTCTACCATGTTTTTCTTTCAATAAAATATCTCTCATTGAGCATCTTGGTATGCACAATTGGCTTCCTTTGAACAACAATCCATCCTGAATTAAATATTCTTCCCATGACTTGTTATCCCTCAACAAAGGATTTTCATATGCTTCATAAGCTTCCTTAAAATCTGGATCTTCCTCATATATTTCCTTAAGGTGCTCAAACCTTAAGGTCTTCACTTGAAGTTCCTGTACAACCAAACTCCTCCTGCTCAAAACATCTACAACTTTATCATCACTTCCCGAAATATTTTTAATGATAAAAGTAAAATTCTGCATGAATTCTACCCACTTAGAATGCCTCTGATTCAACTTCTCTTGCCTAGTAATAAATTGCAAATCTTGATTATCACTATACAAGACAAACTCTTTTGAAATTAAATAATGTCTCCATTTCCTCAAAGCTTGAATTAGTGCATAAAACTCCTTGTCATATGTAGAATATTTCTCCTTAGTGTCATTCAATTTTTGACTAAAATAAGCAATTGGCCTATTATCTTGACTCGAAAATTCTCCAATGGCTATTCCACTTGCATCACACCTCACTTGAAATGTTTTTCCCAAATCGGGTAAAACCAAGATTGGTTGTTTTGTTATCTTCTTTTTCAACACCCTGAATCTTTTCTCAGCCTTCTCTATCCAATTAAAAGACTTACGTTTCTTCTTCACAGTATCCATCATGGGTGCACATATACCACTAAAATTCCTGATAAACTTTCTATAAAAACTTGCTAACCCATGGAAACTTCTCACCTAAAATATGCTCCTTGGTGACGACCATTCTTTGATTGTTCTCACCTTCTCTGGATCCATCTTCAATTCATTTGAAGAGATAACAAAACCCAAATATATGAGTTCTGTCTTCATAAAAGAAATTTTCTTCAAGTTTAACAACTTTTCTTGCTGCAATCTCCTCATCACTAATGTCAAGTGCTTTAAATGTTCTTCCTCTGTTTTACTGAAAACTAATATATCATCCAGATATACAATGACAAATTTACCTATGAAGTATTTCAGTACCTCATTCATCAACCTCATAAATGTGCTTGGAGCATTTGTTAATCCAAATGGCATGACTAGCCATTCAAACAAACCTTCATTTTTCTTCAATGTTGTCTTCCATTCATATCCCTCTCTCATTCTTATCTAATGATATCCACTCTTCAAGTCTATTTTTGAAAAACAACTTTATCCACTCAAACAATCCATCAAATCATCCATCCAGGGTAAAGGAAATCTATACCTAATGGTAATCTTGTTGATGGATCTGGAATCTATACACATTCTCCATCCTCCATCCTTCTTTGGACTTAATACAGTTGGCACTGCACATGGGCTTAGAATTTCCCTGACTGAACCTTTATCCAACAACTCTTGAACTTTCTTCTTAACCTCTTCATTCTCTCGAGGTGTCAACCTATACGCTGCTTTGTTTGGGAAATTTTCTCCTAGAATCAAGTCAATATGGTGGCTAATACTCCTATTAGGTGGTAATGAGTGAGGAAACTCATCCACTACTATGTCAACAAAATTCTCTAACAATTCTTAGATTTCTTCAGGTAAATCATTCATAGAAGTATTGGTAAGGATAAATCTTGGCTTCCTCACTACAACAAATTGAATTTCTTGATCTTTCTTGATCTCCTTCAAGAGTTCCTTCCCACTCATGAGAAGTATTATTGTGATGGATTCTTCCTTTTCTTTCTTCTCTTCTATTGGCAGTGACATGTGGGTTCTACCATTTTTTTTCCAGAGTATAAGTATTTTTCCTCCCATCATGAATGACATTCCTATCAAACTGCCATGGTTTCCCCAACAAAATATGACAAACATCCACATGAATTACATCACACAAAATCTCATCTTTATAGCCTCCTATTTTAAATTCAACTTTGCATTGTTGACTTACCATTACTTGATGTCCTTTCTGCAACCAAAAAACTTTATATGGACTTGGTTGTGCAGTTGTCTCCAAATCCAGTTTCTCCACCATTTCTATAGATACTAAATTATTAATTCTCCCACTGTCTATAATCATCTTGCAAAATTTGTCCTTTGTTTTACAAGTAGTCCCAAACAAATTCGTTCGCTGAACTGAATCTTCTATTTCTTTCTCTGGCTTTAGAAGAACTTTAAACATCATAAGGTTCTGTCCTCCTTTTGTTGCCTCTACTTCCACATTCTTATGGGCCTCAGAAATGTGTACTTCTCCTCCTTCTTTCTTCCTCTCATGACATTCCCGAGACACGTGTCCTGTCTTTCCATAGGCATAACATTTAACTCCACCTCCTCTACCTCTTCCTCTTCCTCGAGGAAAATAATTTCTCCCACCAAAAGGTCTTCTTTGGTAACTTCTTCCTCTTTAAAAGTGACTATATGATTTATCAATCTCATCCTTGGTTTTTGGTGCCTTATCATAGATAATTCCCTTACCTCTATTTAAGCGTCTTCTTCTGCTTCACCAACTCTTGTTCCTGGCCAACTGTTCTTCTGCCTTTAGTGAAATCTGATAATCATCTTCCACTATCCTCATAGTCATCATGTTGATCTCATCCTGGATTTCATATCTCAAGCCATTTATATACCTGACAACATTTTCATCATCCCTCTCTCTTTGTCTAGTCCTAATATTGAGTCTATAAATTCTTCTATGTACTCTTTTACTGTCATACCCCTCTGTCTCATGTTCTGCAACTTTCTGAACAAGTTTATCTGGTAATCCTTAGGTATGAATTTAGCCTTCAGTTTGGTACCATTCTATCCCAATTATTTGTCTTTTGTTTACCTTTTCTCCTTCTCTCTGCCTGCAGTTCATCCCACCACAATGTTGCATTTCCTTTTAATCTGGTGACAACATGTCTCACCTTCCTTCCTTCATCAACATCTTCATAGTCGAAATACTTATCCATGGACCTTATCCAATCCAATAGCTCTTCAAAATCCAAATTACCTTCATACATTGGGACACCCATCTTTGCTCTAGATCCCAACTTCATAACAACTTTCAATAAGCATTCTTTAGCCGCATCTTCCCCTGTAACTTCTTCAACTTCTACTTCTTCACTTTCTACATCACTGACGTCTTCAACATCGGGTGTTCTTCTTTGCATTGCTTCCATCACTTCCAACCTTGCACGAAGCTCTCTCATTTCTCTTCCCACAACACGGTTTTCCATAAGTGGATCTACACAAATCCTTGGCGGAATTATTTCAATTATTTCTAATACAAAAAATGCAACTTCGAACTTTTTCAGGCTCTGATACCACTTGATGCCAACCTCCCTTCTCCTTGGGTTGCGTTACCTCTCGGTCAAGGATATTCAATTCTTGGATCTAAATTAGCTCTCTGAAACCTTAATGGCCTCGCTTGTAAATAACCACAGGTCTCTTTAGTCTTTCGGTGCAAGTTCTATGACACTCGCGATCTCTCCCTTCGCAATACCAGGTGATTAGTGTTCAGGCACTAGCTCCTCCTCTGTTAGCTCCTTCCCACATATGACCTTGGGTTATGTCCACACACAATTGTGTGCATGGTCGAAAGTGGTTTGGGATCAATCCACTTTTCTCCTCGCAGTTCACCACCAAACGTCACACGTCCAATTTACAATACCACGGTTTCTATTGCGGCCCACTCTCAAGTTTTTAAATATCAAGCACTTTCCATCCCTGCAATCCTTCATAATTTTCGATATCAAAATCTTGATGGTGCTTATGAATGGATGGCTCAGATCTATCCTTTCCAAATCTACGGATCAAACTTAACCCTTCTAAATCAACGACTATGATTTATTTCGTGATTCAGACTTTGGAAGTTTCGACTTTCAACCTTTGCTTTCCTCCAAAATGCATGGATTCTTACCGCGTCCTCTTGAATCAGATGACTATAATTTACTTCGGACTATCCAACGATCAATGTTTTTTTCGGCCCTCTGGATCTTCGAGCTTCAGGAGTTTCAAGTCTCAATCTGAAAACATTGAAGTGATTTCTCTGTAGTTCATAATCTATCACCACATATCCTTCTGGATTAGATGGTTCAGATCTCCTTCAGGTCTTCGATGATATCTCCCCATATGTATACATAGAGTTTAAATCTCATGTACTTTTCCTAAATCCAACGGTTTGAAATAATTTGGGTCCTCTTGGATATGTCTTCACCCTTCACCTTTCCCAACCTTCACAAATTCTTCTTCTGAAAGATTTCTTTGAGTCTTAGTCAATTTCTGGTCCTATACACTCCTTGCAAGCGACCTTTGCACTTTCTTACGAGAAAAACCTGAGTTATTTCTCCAATTCAAAGAATTTTCCTACACACTCCTTGTGCTTAATATGCACACTTTGCATACAAAAGTTCCATTCTATCTCTTCTGAGCTTTGATTTGAACAAGACTCTCTCGTACACACTCCTTGCGTTCAATATGAAATCCTTGCATAACTTACAGAAGAGAAAAAATTGATACTTATTCAATTCTTCATAAATTCATCCATTCACCATGAACATCATACATCAACAAAATTCATAACAACAGTAAACTTGTAAACAATATCAACACTGTACAATTGGATCAACTTCCTCTGTTCTATTCATTCCAAAAGAAACATGATTACGCCTCTATCTCTTACAATTATTACAATAAGAAAACTTATCTAAGGACCCCGAGCTTCCTCGCTCTTCTTCCTCCTATCTAAATTCTATCACCTTCTACTCCAACGGTTACCTACTCAGCTTAATTAATGAAAACTAATGAATCATACGAGATAATATCCTACACTTGTAATATATTTCAGTCGTGTAAGGATTTACAATAATCCTTCAATTCAAAATGGTGCCCGAATTTACATACAACTAATTAATTAACGAGAGATTCAAAAAGATCTCTACACCGCTACCAAGATGGTTAAGAGTCGGTTTTGGATCTTTCAATGCATTGAAGTGTCGACTTTGCTTCCGCGTCTTCTTTTCTTAATGTGATAGTGATGCTTCTGCATCACTTGGACAAGTAAAGGGGTGTTTGTCTCAGTTAAAAGTGGATTGAAATTTGGCGGATGAAATTTTTGTACCACTTCCACTTCAACCAAACGGTCTCGTCAAACCAAAGTTAATACCCTTCTAATTCCTTATGTCCAATATCTCGCTTATTTAAAGGTGGTTTCACCTTCGTAATAGGATCAAGTCCTCGTAATCGATGGGACTGGCGCGGTAATTAAACCATGGTTAATAAACTATGTTACTAACAAACAAAAATCAACCTATGGCTGACCTACACTTGGAATCAAATCAAAGAGCACACCCCTAATTAAATCTAGGAAACAAAAATAAAACCAATTGTCTTAGGGGCCTTTTGAAAACCAACCCTATGGGGGGAGCGAGGGGGTCAAGTCCCCCACAATATTAGCTAGCGAAGGTGTGAGGAGAATTTACGATGATCGATGTGAAACATCCCTAACTAGTGCAAGTACCCTTTATTAAGGCAGACACCCTCCGAGGGAATTGATAGCATGAAGAAAGGCATGCCCCAGGTACTACATGCACGTCCCACCTATAGTCACCTATGTAGATCCTAGAAAATATCACTAATGTACCACCTAACAATCAATAACCGGGTGAACAATCGTAAGTCCAACTGCATGTAATGGAAGGGTAGCTAATCTCAAATATCTAAAGGTGTCAACCAATAAAACCCCTGTATACGTACGGTCAAAGTGGTACCACAAACACCAAAACAAGCATAGAGGGGTAATCTCCATACTTTCCCAGATGAGATCTCGTGCTTGACTCCTATGTTAGAGGAGCTTCTCGACACACTGGTTGCAAGAATGGGTTTTCATGCTCATTAATGAATTCTAGGTTGAATTTTGTGGCCATGGAGATTTTACTATCCAATCCTAATCCAATTCCCTAAACCTATCTAGTGTTGATTTTCTATCAAAGAAAATTTCTAATGAATTTTAGATTATGCACTTTATTTTATCGTTGTTTTTTAGGTCGAAGGGTAGTGGATGAAACTTTGATGATGTGATGAATCTTGACCCAACCAAACAATGCAATAATGATGATGCGATTTTTTTTATTTTTAATGAACTCTAGCTATGGGAGGGAAAGAGATTTTTCTTTTTCTTTGTCAAGTTCAGAAATAAATCCTCACACACAACAAGAAACCAAAAAACAAATCAGATCTGACACCAACTGATGCTTCTAATGTACTTTGAAAACTAATTCTTCAAAAGAAAACTAATTATGCAACAAAATAATTTTGTATTTTTGATGTTTTTCCAATTGAAATGTAAAAATTATCGATCTATGCAAGAACACACAATGCAAATGGAAACCAACAAATTAGCAAGAAAAGGGTAGTGTGATATTGGTAGTGATGCCCCCTACCACACTCCAATGTATACACTAGATGTCAACCCAAAAATGACAAGGAATGAATCTTAACAATGTAAAAACCAATTGCAAAAGGAAACTCAACCAAATGCAACAATCAATCACCCAAAAATACAATTTTAGACCCCAAAGTTCACAAGTGCAATTATGAAAAGAGATCCTAAAATGCTTCACAAGGGATGATAACAAAAAACAATTTTTCATTTTATTTTTTATTTCATGCAAATAATGATGAAAAATACCTTAAAAAACTAAGTTTAAAATTTTCTCTTCCCCAATAATAAGGACCCTAGGCTTCACAACAATAAATTGAGGTTTTTTTTTCGCAAAAACAAACTTTTTTTGCACCCTACATGCCCTTTTTTTTGGACCCTACAAGGGTCCTCATGGGTTGGCTTCGCTAGATGAGTGAGGATCATCACATATTGTACCTTTTGTGACCTATTATGATCACTAGACACCAATTTTGTTGGCCTCATGGGACACATGCATGTCAACCAGCGAGTGGGCCTCGCGAGACACCTATGGTGCAACCAACGAGGACTTGGAAAATTTTTATTTTTTAAACAGGTGGATCTATTGCAGATCATCCAAATCTRGATCAGATCTATCATCTATACTAGATATATGACCCRGGATGACTAAATGGAAGAATYCTCAAATGAAAATCACAACAARTAGAGGAAGAGGTAGGCAAGGAGACTTAACTAGAGAAGAATTCTTCCCCAGTGGATTCACCAATCTGTTATGGGATTTTATCTCATAGGGATCTCATTGAGCATATCGGTAAGATACACCTAGGATCAACTTAGTTATCCTAGACATGAGTGGGATATATTGACTACGGTTCTCCTATAAACAAGCACTACCATCACATAAGGAGTTGAGAGAATGACACACCTTTTCCTGAAGATTGTCCTTAGTGTATTCCTAGTTGTTGCAATCCTAAAGTTCCAGATCCAACTTCTACAACTTGCTTCCTGCACACCAAAGACAAAACAATACCACTCTTCTTTTTCAACCTAGTGTTATATTCATAGATCTAGCTTGGATATAACTTGTTCTATAACAATATAAACTAGATCTGAATATTTATATTTAAAAGGAAAAAATTCATGAGGGAAAAACAAATGATCTATTAATAAATTATAGAAATACAACTCAATTCATACCTCAACTTGATGAAGATGCATCCTCCTTTAGTCTCCTTGCTCCTTGCCTCTTCTAGCAGCTTCTTGGTCAGGCTAGGCTCATTGACTGTTGGATGTGTTGATGGATATCTTTGTAGTTAATATTTATGTCCCTAATTTCAGAAATAATCAATGATATATATCATCATATAGGAGATAATAAGGCTGCAAGATAAGTGCTAAAAGTATAATTGAACAAGCAAGATACAAGCTAGTGAAAGCTAGCTTAACTAAACAATGATGAAGAAATACTTAAGCACAAAAGCAAGGCTGAAAAAAAAATATTGCTGAAGTGTTATTTATCAGCCTTATGGCTAGAATAAAATTATTATTACAACAAGATAATCAACCACTAAAACTTTCTCAAAAGTTGCCAAAAGATGCGCTGTACTTAGTAGGTTATGTGGGCATATTTTAGGCAATTTTCAATGGTTAAATTAGGAGTTATTGAATAATTTGGTTGGGGTTTTCTGCAGGCCCAATGGCTGTAGGTTAAATTTGTAACAACATCAAGAAATAATTGGAGAAATGAAACACCCTAGTGGCTCAAGCAAGAATTTATATCATAGATTTGATTCCACTAGGAACAACCTCAAAATCATGAAATTTCATGTTTCCCAAAGCAACAATTTTATATCTTCAATGCAACAAGTGATGACTTGTTAATTTAATGATTGGGTTAATGGATTCAATAAAATAAATATCTATAGGGACTACCTCCTTGGGGGTGTAAATCCTCTTACTCCCCAAGGAAAGTATCTCTAGCTAGGATTTGTATAAGAGGGTGTATGCACTTATACTTCTCTTAGTAAACCCTTATTAAATAAACAATATTTAAGCATAAAATCATGGAGGCTAAGGTGGGGGTGTATTCCCTTATACTTACCACCTAGATCTAGCAAAATAAATTTGACTTGAATAACAAATGCTATCACAAAATACAAGCCTTACCAATTCAAGGAAAAATGCCAAGAAAAACCACCATAATAGAAAAAGAAGATCCTTCCAAGGCTAGCRCATCACTTCCACCAACCAATAACCAAGAAATTAGTCATACACAAGAGGACATGAGAGAAAATAGCCAAAGATAGGGAAAATTTCAGTCCAAGGCCTCTCTAAATGGGAGAGATATGTTTTAAAATGAGATATTATGATCTCTATTTATACAAAATCTCACTAACATAGTTTGTCCACATAATTTTAGGGTAAACCACAAGATTAAGGGTCAAAAAACCTAATATTTCCCCTTTACACAAACAATATTAAACAATTCACTTAAAATTCTACTTTTTTTCACAAATGGAAACCCTAAGAGTGATGTCACCCCTTTAGGAGGGACGTTTTGGAACTTTTAGGTCAAACATTGAGTTGGAGATGATAGGTTTGGGCCTCCAAAGGCCATGCGTCTCCAATCCAACCTTATAGTTCATGATCCAAGGGTTCCTTCATTCAAAACATGCCATGTGTAGTCATCACCACCTCAAGCCCCTCAAGCATGATGTCAAGCCTCCAAAAGATGACGTTTTTATCTCTCCTAGGAAAAATATTTGGTATGTAAGGGATAGGTCATGTCATCCAAGGTGTACTATAGGGCTCTGAAGGTATTTCTCTCTCATCCATCATGTGGGCCCTTGGAATACAACCTGTTTTCTTCAAGCCCCATGGAAGCCCAAGCTAGGCTTGTTCCTCCAAAACTGTCCATCAACTAGGTCCTACAAAGACAAATAAGCACGCCCTCCAAGGATGTCAAGTCAAAATATCATGGAGTAAATCAAACCAATAAATTATCCACCCAAGAATGTGCATCAAATATTACCCTGTGAAACAAGTAAGTTCTCAAAGAAATAATGCGACTTTCCAAGCTTGGATATGGGAAGGTTGATGAGGGGTCCTATGGGTAGATTTTTCCATAGGTCAAGGAGTCTTTCCCAAGTGATCCCTCACTAAGCCATGTGAAGTAGATGAAGTGGTTTACAGATCAATACTCACTAGGCATGGGGTCCATGACATACAAGGGGTTGTAGTGTCTCATTCATGGGTGCCTTTGTAGAGGGTGTGTGGCACCTTCGTTTGCAATGCAATTTTTCCAATCCCATCGTTTTTCCATTTTTTGTTTCTTTCATGTTTTAAGTATATGTTGAAGGCCACTATCCTAGTGTGGTGTCTAGATAATGACAGTTTCAATGAGATCCACTACTCTGGATTGGTGGCTAGATGATGGTAATTTCATACTGCTAAGTACCCATGATCATGATAGGCGGCTCGTGATGAGACCTCCTATCCTCCAACTAACCCCCTAAGCATTCTATCATTTATTCTTGTGGGTCCCCATTTTTATTACAAATAAGTGTTTCATTTATTTCTTGGGGGATCCCTGGGAAAATCATCTGGAAGTTTTATGTATAGGATTTTATCTTTTACCCAACAACAATCCCTCTAGGCCTTCATCTCCTTCTTCCCATAGAATGAAAAACAACCCTTTCTTGGGTTAATACACCCTAAAATCCCAAGAGATAAGGAAATGGTGGGTTTAAGTGATGAGAAGTGGTAAGTATGGTCAGGAATGGTACAATATCTCTTCAAGCGAGTTCCTAGTAGCAAACCCATTCTTGAGGAAAACCACTTACTAGGGCACAATTTCAACCACCAAGGTGAAACAAGGCAAAAGGAATAATGCCCGAGCATATATCATGAAATTTAAAGAAGTCTAAGATACAACATACTCAAAATGCATTAAATATTGAATTGAAACTCACCATAGTACTTGACTTGTATCTCATGGAGCAAGGCTCATTGCTTTCCGGAAGCCAATGGGTGTGGTGGATGTCATCTTGAAAATATTGACCTCTGTGGTGGTGAGAAGGGTCTCCATCTATG